>QYTT01083733.1:3052-36318 GCA_006980735.1 Dasypogon diadema
TAGAAATTGGAATTAATTGGAAGGGGAGTTAATATTTGTAACATTACCTGGATTATTTCACAGATCGGGTAGAAAACTGCGGCAGTTTTCAAATACAAAATTTTGCATTTTGCACCCCAATATGAATATATATCTGTACGATCCGATCTAGTATCTATCATATATATTCCTTATTTATTATAAATTCTATTTTGATAATTAGTATTAATTGATCTTTCGAAACTCAAACAGCTTTTCCAGTTTTAACTATACCCCTAGGACTTTTCATAACGATAATATTGTTTATTGTAGCTGTTGTTGCAGAATCTATTTACCGTGTACGCAAAGGGTCGTGTTCCTTAGATAACATGCGGGGGAAATTCTGAGCAAATATCGCCATCAGTTTACGACAAGGAAGATCGATAATACATCAGAGATTTACAATACATCCAATATTCCTAATAGTATAATAACTCATATTAATGAGCCGATCTCCTTGCAGGAATCACTTCATATTATGACCAAATGGTAATATGGTAGTAGAGTTCGACGAATCAATTTCCATTCTGCACACTAGATTAACGATCTGACAAATCGTAGAATTTTTAAAAAATTTGAAATTCGAGATAATAATAGCATGAAGGATTTTCTGTATGGATCCCAGTATCTTAAGTTAATATATAACAATTGATGGAGAAAGAAGCGATTGGACGACATTTTTTAAATAACCACATTACATTATGAAGGGTCCTTTCAAGAACCATTTCGAGATCAATTTGATTTGGTCTGGGTTCAGATTTAGTATATAATGCAAAAAAATTTCACTCTACTTGCAGGTTTTTAACACAATCATATATCTTCATTACTTGAAGTTTTTTCAAAATTATTTTTCTCGGTTAGTAATCCGAAGAGGGTTGTCAATGAGCGCACTCAGAACTAGAAACTGATTCATCGCTCGACTCTTTTTTTTTTGATAAACTTAGATTGTGAGTGGGCTCAGAATAATGCAGCTGCTTGAGTCTGTTTGAAATTTTAGTTTTATTAAATTTGAGTCCGCTCAGTTTTCAGCCCGCTCAAGTTTTGAATCTGCGCTACTTTGAGTCCGCTCAAGTAGAGAGCATGCGTAGAGAGCATGAGCAGATTCAAAATTTGTGGGAATTCAAAACTTGAGCGTACTCAAAACTGAGTGGATTCAAATTTTGATCGAACTCAAATGTTAATCGGATTCACATTTGAGCAGACTGAAATCTTATGTGGACTCACTTCTGATCGGACTCTAAACCAGATTCCGCTCTTAATTTGAGTCGGTCATTGAGTTTATTCAAAATTTGAATTTCTTATAAACCTGAATCAGAACAATCAACTACTTCACTTATGCTAAATGATTTACTTATGAAGCAAATATAAGCCATTTGAACATAAATCAACTGAATTCGATCTAGGTTAATATAATTAGCGTACATCATTTTTAATTAACTCTAATAATTCATAAAAATTCATGGTCGCAGTTGAAGAAGTTCGTCTTCTTTTTAACAAATATTGCAATAAGATCTATTCCTTATTATGATTTGGTGCAACAGCCAAGTTAACGACTATTTAATACCACTAGAAAGGTATACTAGTGATTGCCGGTGTTATTCCCATGCTTAAAAATGGTTAAATCATATTCATCGCTGGCTATGGCGACTTGCGATTATATTTCTACAGAAGCCGCAACTCTGAATACTTCCTCATCAGTTATTATAAAAACGTATAGCTTTCCTTTTCAATGTTTGCCTCTACAATCCAACATTAACACCACTTCTATGAAGAAACGCAATAGTAGTTCATTACAGAAATTCTATAAAATTACTTCAGAAAGAATTCTTAAATTTTTCCGATTTTTTCTGCACTTGTTTAACTTTTATTAAGGCATTACTTCATTATTTGGCGAACTACCTCACATTATTAGTCTACTTATTAACTTTTGTCAGCTTGGACTTTTGCTCGAGTTAGTGTTACATAGAGCTGGATTCGATATAATATTATGAAAATTATATTTGTTGTTAAACAGGAATATTAATCATATTTTTTCTTCGCTTACAGAGAATTTTATTACATCCAAATGGAAAAGTATGCTAGACAAGCCGTTACAGAAGGTGTTAAAAATGCCGATGATCTTCACGTTAGTAGCGATAGTGAACTATATCGCGTACTAAACCTACACTATAACCGGAATAACCACATAGAGGTATGCAGAGATCAGGTGCGCGCCATAATATAACGTCACCATAAGCTTATAATTTTTACAAATGGGATAAACTTTATCTGTTGGGTTGTACAGTTATATATAATTTCCAACTTAAATTGTGAAATATAAATCAAGTTATATGTTTCTTTGTTTTAAATTTTGCTGTCATAATATGACGTTATGCATGGCTTTTTATATATATATATACATACACATATGCATTGAAAAAATATTGCTTTGATTTTTGGAACAAAATGAATATACATTTTTCTAATTGTAGGTTCCTCCGAATTTCCGATATGTGGTTGAGCAAACATTACGTGAATTTTTTAGAGCTATACAAAGTGGGAAAGATACAGAGCAATCTTGGAAGAAGTCCATCTACAAAATAATTTCGCGATTAGATGATCCTGTACCAGAATACTTCAAATCACCAAACTTTTTGGAACAATTGGAATAGATAAAAACAACAAAACAAATAAATTCCTTTACAAGAGAAAGGAGTCCCTTAAGTTTTTAATTAAAATAAAAACAAAGGAAATCCAGAGGAAAAAAAACTTTAGACAAAATGAACTTATTAAATTTAAACCAAATTACAATTTATATTAAAGAAATGAAAATGTGTTAAACAAAAAGTAATATAAAATTTTAAGAAAAAATTTTAACAACATTTGTGGTTCCTATAATGTAGTGTGCTTACGTCCAAAGATTAAGAAAACTGTAAAAATAAAATTAAAAATTAAAGAAATTTAATGAAGAAGAAATATAAAAAGCGACTGCAATTTGTTGACGATATACTCGCGTTTAGGCCTTCATTTCAAAAATTAATTTAAAAATCCAAAAAGAGAACTTTAAAAAAATAACGAATTAAATTAATAATTAAAAAACAACGTTTAGGAAATGTTTTGCTAAAAGTAACTACGAAATTTAAAAAAGCTAAAAACTTAAAATTATATACAAATCGTCAGGAAAAATGCAACAAGAATTTTTTTTTAAATAACAATAGACAATTTGATCTATTTCTTGTGAATGAAAAGTTAGAGGAAAATTAATTAATTTTACACCATTTTCATTTTCTCTGGACCACTCAAACGAAACAGATGCAATAGGATCATCGCGAACAAGCCGTTTTATAATGAATTATTATAGGCATCACACAGCAGTTCAAATACAGAAATTAACTCTAAGGTAATATTTATTTACAGTAAATGGACTTCACACTATTCCAACATTATTTCAAGAAAAACCAAAAAACAAATTGTATTTATTAAAAACAAATGTCTAAAGTGTAAACTGTATTGCAGCAGCGTAAACAACAGCAGCAAATATTAGCTTGAATATTAAAAAATAAAACAAAGGAAAAAACAGCATAAATTAAGCGACGAAATACGTTCAAGTGAAATTTATTTCTTCATGCTTTGTAAGGGTCATCATTTTGTTGCTGGAATTCTATCAAAAAAACAAAACTCTGAAGTGTAAAATATAATGAATTGTAATTCTACGAGAAATTATATGCAGATTTGTAATTTTCGTTTTTTTTTCCTTTAATTTCGGATGATTTTTCAAATATTGAAATCAAATCAGGAAAATTTTTAACATAAATAATTAAATATATCTGATGTCTAAGCTAGCTCTAGGAAATTTTATGGAAAATTTAATACACAAAATTATAGCCAAGAAAAGTAAATAGAGAAAAATACATCTTAATTTGTATGTATATAGTAAAATAACAACCAATTCATATCTGTATAATTTTCGATCGATTTTCTGTACAGATTATAGATAGTTTTGTTTTTTTTTTCTTTATCTCAGAAATATTGTTTTTCCTTTATCTTGTATATATTGCCCCTGTAATATTACTTGGATTACGTTTTATAAAAGGAAAATTAATATATTTCTAATGTCAGACGGTATACATTTCAATAAAGAAAAAATAAATTCGAAACAATAAACGGAAACATTTTAAAGATTATATTAAGGTATTATCAGAAAAGGTTTTTCTTTTTTAGTTGTAATTTATTAATTTAGTCACAAAACCAAAGAGGTTAAAAGTACACTTAAAGTTACTATATTATTTAATGGTATTTTTAATTTGAAGTTAATATATGCAGAATATTATCTAGTATTCGATTTAAATGCAACTTCTGTAAATATCTATATTTTTTATTAATTTAACTACAGCTTAAGTTAATGTAAAAATATATAAAAAGAAGAACACTCAGAATGAAATATAATTTTTTCCGAAAATATCGTTATACGAATTTTGCCAGCATACAATGCAAACTACCAATATTTCCTAATTTCCTTATCCTTAACTTGCGGAAACCTTATCTATTTATTTTAAACAGGACCTTTCAAGTTTTAGAATTTGATTCGATTTAATGCAAATATTTCGATTTTGAAATATCCCAATAGCTGTTATTTGTATATATATTAATTATATAGATCAAATTATTCAATTACGTTTTCATTAAATTCTTTTTCCGCATTCAATGAATTATTACATAAATAACTTTATTTCAATATATAGGTTTTTTTCTTTTCACCTGCAAATGGCATCACTGCGAAGTTTTAGAAGATGGTGGATTGGTAATGATATTTCGATTCATATCCAATATATTTTCTAGTACTTTTGGATTAAATCAAACCAAACAATACGAAAATAATTCCTAGTGAAATGAAACTATTTCAAAATACAACTAAGCTACTCTCAAATAAAGTGAAATCTTAATGAATAAAAAAATAATTAACTTAAAAGTACTTTTTTGGAAAAACTAAAATAAATAAATAATTTTACAGCACAATACATCGTTGGAAAAATATAATTGGTGTAATAGTACCGTAGAGTTTTCAACTTATTTTCATCTAACTATTATGAGAACTAAAGATATGGAAGACAGAAAAGTTTTCAGTGAATTATACGAACTAAAAGGAGCTGGTTTTTCCTTTCTCGATATCGATCTGATGAGAATATCGAAAGCCATATCCATGATATACTCTTTTCATTTTAATTGGTTAATATTTCATTCAGTTACATCACAAACTCTTTTTCAATACTAATGTGCTTTAATATTAAGCGGGCATATCACTTTATTTTACAACAATAACGAAATACAAATTTTAAATAAAGTCTACTTTTTTTAATTAGGCTCAAGATATCTATGGATTGAACGTAATGCAAAATTATATAGAAAGTCTTTAACAGCATTATGCCTAATTATTAACTGTATTTTACATTAACTGATATATTAATTCTTCAAAAAGCTTCAATTGATAGTAAATAAACCCATTCGCTGCCGATGAGGAGTATATTTGTGAAGCTTTTAAGTTTTCTCTTATTAAATGTATTTTTACATGCATTTTTCTCACGAAATCTTTTCCACTTAATGTGGCTGTGAATAAGTTAAAGTTCTCTGGAGAATCAGTTCCGTGAAATAATGAAAATGCTGAATATGCATACAAATTTTATATAAAAATTAAACTACTTTTTCTTGAAGACTGTACGATACTACATACATCAATTCCACTTTCCAACGAGTTATAAAATTGGAAAATGATTTTATTTAATTTCAAAATAGAGTTATTTATTTTGAAAATGATTTCATTTAATCCAAAAATTATTACTATTTTTTTTTTTTGCTTTGTTTAACGTTTATTTCAATTGCATCAGAGTTCAGATTTTAATTATTGCACAAAACAAATTCTGAAATCTAAAACAGAATACAAGTACCTCCTGAGCAGAACAATCTAACAGCGAATATATTGCAAAGTAGAGCAGTGTACGTCTTGATAAAAACAATTACTTCAAAGTTGGCTGAAATTCTATCAATTTTTCCCTCTCTAAGTTGACAGCACTGAACAGCAAGCAGGCAATTTAAAAATAGAAATAACCGAGCACACAAAAATTTCGATGATCTGTTGCCTTGCGACGTTTCACTTTATGGAAACAGGAACTCTCTAACTCTTAGCTACTTGGCTGTGCTGCTCAGTTATTGCAATCTGTTTTAGACTTAAATGGTTTTTCACGTCTCATGTTCTATGGCGAAGCGAACATAATATTAAGCAATATTTAAAATCATGTGAATTGTTATAATTGTCAAATAAAAATCTAAGAATGTTAGAATTATAATTTTTTCACATCTCTACTCTCACAACAACGGGTTTGTCACTTGAATGAATTGCTATATATATTTTTTCCCGCAGTAAACTCTGTAATGAAGTGCGAAAAGTGTTCACAATCCCCAATCCCCAATTTTTTGTAGTATTAGCCTCCTGCTTTAATAATTTTTCACAGCTTGGTATCTATGGATACTATTTTGTGAAGGGCTTCTTTTTTTTTTATTTAACCCTTACGTAGTTCTACGTACTACATACTACTACTTCGCAGTTGCTACATCATTTAAGCAGATTTTCATTGCACATTATCCCAGGTATCGCGATTTTATTTTTCAGGGATTTTAACGTATACCTCGTTTTCCAATAAAATTTGATATTCTCTGCAATAAATGGAAAGAAATGTTCTGCAATAACGACTAATGTGGTGGATTCCATTGGAATTATATGCCATCTTCCAGCTCATCATATTAATTTCTTGGATAATCCTTTTTCTCGAATATACCATTTAATTCATTTTTTTTCACAGTAATATCAATATTAATTAGTAGCATGTGGTTTGCATATTATGTATATTCTGCAACTATTAACAATTTTGTTTTTGTTTTTTACTAAATGAAATTCCATGAAAGTGTGCAATTGGTCATTCAGAATAAGAAATTTTTACGAACCATACCACACTTTTTTATAGCAATACTTTTGTTACAAAAAAACCATGTAATCAAAATATACCTGCATAATATTGATCTTTAATTTGGTTTTATTCAACATTTAGGCAATATTGAAAGTTATAACCACTAAGGTAATGTTTGTCCGTATTTCTTATACGCCAGGAGTTAAAGCATCAGAAGTTCGCATGTTTGAGCATAATTTGAAACTTGTCTTATGAACCCACAGACTTCAGATTGTATTTTCTTTATTGGAGAATTATTCTTCATTCTTTGCAAGAAAGTAAAACAAACATTCTGTTTTGTAGTGGATCATATTAAATGTCCTGCTCGATTCAATTCATGTGCAACACTAAGTTGTAATCCACAAAGTATCTCTAGCTCATAGTAAAAAATATAATCAAATCTAACTCCTAGATAAAATCAAATTATCTCCAAATGGTATATGGGTGGGTTAGGGGAAATTTGTCTTCTACTAATAGAAGACATTATTTAACATTTCTTCAGGTTAAATAGAAAGAATAATGACTTTACAACATTGATTGTAACTTCCTTCACAGTCAGGAAAGCATTTCAAAAGTTTATACCTCAAAACACTTTTGTATAGTTTTCATGGGTTTCGTTTGATTTTAGTTCTTTATTTTAAAACTTGGTAACTTTCTGCCACATCTACATTTATATTCCACTTAAAAAGTATGATTAAAACTAAGATATGGGATAATTTTTTTATTTTTATTTTTGTTCAGAAGTCTAGCGTATTTTGTAAGTGATAAAACTACAAAGTAAAACTAAAATATAAATATACTGATGAACAATTGTTTTCATTAATGTTATCTTTCTTGTTAACAAAGAAAGAGAAGTATTTGTGATTCTTTTTTCTGCTGTGTGAATGGTGGACGTTTTTATTATCTTAAAATGCGCACAATAAGATTTTATGCAATATTGAAGTTGTTCATTTTCTCTAGCAGCTCGGCATAAAACTGTAAACATGCTCTTTTGGCAATTCGGAATTTCTTCAAGTTTGTTGTGAACAGCACTCAAACAAGTTATCTAACACATTATTTATTTGTGTCTGCCTGCTAGCTGCATCCATTTAAATATTGAATTTGCATTCTATTCACTAAATCAAATGTCAACCGTATAAAAATTGCCAAACCCACATAGGCAGGTTTTACTATTGTACGTCTGAGATGATGAAAACGCCCACATATTACATTAATAACAAATTAAAGTGGATTTTTTTTTCTTCATTTCTGATTTTGTCTTGGTTAATTTTTAGTTTATAAAGAAGTATTGTAAAATACATACCGTTTATTATTTATTAAACCACTGCGGTTTCTTGGATATACTGATATATCAGTTGAGATGTTTCTCATTGTAATTGTACATAATGTATTTCGATTTAGAAATTATTTTTATTTTTGAATTAAGAAATTCTGAGATCAAAATTTTCCAATAGAAAAGACAATCAGGGAATTTAGATTTGTTTTTAGGAAACATCTCGCTGTTGAAAGCCCCTCGAGTAATTAAAACAATTTTGACCAGACCAACCATGAACTTCTATAATCGACATAGTAATCAATTTCTTCATGTTTAAATGTGCTAATTATTTGACTAAAATGATTAAAAAATAAAAGTAGTCTTCTCCGTAGCCCAGCAATATTCATTAATCAGGATTTTATATCGAAAATCTTAGTTTCTACAAAATTTATAATTAAAATATGATAGCGATGCAGTTTACACAATATAATTAAAAACTTACAAATCACACCACTCACAATCTGTAATAGACTAAAACAGCTTCGAGTTAATGCTACTGTAACAGGAAAATATATGAAAACCAGTCATACCCATAAATTTCAATAGATCATAGAAGCTAAAAAGAAATCAATAGAATTGGTTCAGTTCTAGAAGACAACAATATCAATAGACAAAAGGAATTCCATAGACAATGAGGATATTATTAACAGTATTCTCTAGCAATAGATCCAGTGTCAAATACATTCTTTATTTATAAAATTATATATTAAGGGTAAACTTTAAAAGCTTAAAAAATAACATGCTTGGTATATTTGTGTTAATATATAAAAACTAACAGTTAATGGAAGTTTTCCATAAATAAAAAATGTCACATTGAATATAAATTTTGCAAATACAGAAATGAACTATTATGATAAAAATACAGAAAACATCTCAAAACAGAACAGATAAACAATTTCGTAAGTTTATTATATTTTTAAGGATTAGCAATATTGTATAAGAAACAGAAAAACTAATTGTAAAAAGTAAAAAAATAGATATATATACATATTTAAAAAATATATATATATCTCTTCAAGACATTTTGAAACTGACCAACGAATTTCAAATGCTATTCAATATGCTAGCAAACAGCTAAAGCATTGCAGTAAATATATATCATCACGATAGAGTTTGGCGAAATAGTTTTCGACATCCAAAGGCATAAAAGATGATTAAAACGAAATTCTCTTTGATAAAATAATTGCAATTTTTTCAACAAACACGTTATTAATTTTCTTAAGCATCCTCAGTTTAAACATCTGATCACAAAAAAGTAAACGAAAACAATGTCTAAATCTAGAAGCTACCATACAAAACATTATTGGAAGATTTACCACTAGCATACATTTGTTTAAATATGATTGCGTTTTTTTAGTAGCATCGCATTTATTTTCTTGTTCAAAAAAGGAAATTTTTATCACTTATTTGTCACATTTTAAAACAGTTTTTTTTACAATAGCGTTATTGGCTATCTAACAGTAGCCAATAACAACAGGTTTTCAGTTTCAATTTACATTTACAAACTAAATTTTTATTCGAATATTTGGAGTTAACCATCCTCATTTTATCCTTATACCATAGTATACAGTAAAATTAACAGAACAAAAATATAAAAAAGCAAGTTTAGAACTTCCAAATTCAAAATTTGTTGATATATATTGAAAAAAAAAAGAAATCTTATAAACAGATATAACACCTGCTTGAAACAACAAAAGTCACACGACAAGAAAATGTTGCATAATAATAAAAAAATAAAATGCCAACGTAGTATCTTAATTAAGGAAACAAAGAACTTCTTTAAACTTTTCTTTAAAACTAAACAATAGCCAATGAGAACATTCGATATCAAGGAGCGCGAACATAATTCGTAAAAAGTAACCAGATATAAGACAATACAACAACAGTTTTATTTGTATGTGTCATTTAATTTTGGATTATTTTCATTTTAAAATAAGTAGTATATAATCAATGTAAGCCAGTTAATTTGCAATAGTTGAATGTTTTTCAAATGGTAACATTTTGAAAACATTCTGAAAACAACCGGGATAATTTATAGTACAACGTCAATACCAAATATTTATAACTATTTATATTTTTATACAAAGAAACGATAAAGTGAATATAAAAACAAATTAAAAGTAACAAATAATATTAAAAAAGAACATTTGATGTGCAATTAAAGAAGCCCTTTTTATAAATAGCAGGTAATCAAACTTCTATTGTTGATGAAGGAAAACAAGTGCTAACTAATATGAAGGAAAAATAAATATACACCTACACAACACAACACCGTTCATTAAAAATAAGATGACAAGATCTACACCAAAACACGATAGAATATTTCCAACAGAGAAAATTTGGAAAAATCGCCATCGGTTAACAAACACAAACAAGTATACATACTAATATTAACATATTACATGTAGGGGAAGAATATATCTGTACAATAAGTGATAAAAAGGTTATTTCTTTCGTTCCTTATAATTTTTAACATATGAAGTTTCATAAAAAAATTGCGCACAATTAAACAATTTTCTGAATTTTACATTATATAAAAGTGTTTTTCATTTCTATAGCCTCTGACGGCATCTCCATAAATGTAGAACATATGCCCATTCTAGTTCTACACACCCTCTTCAAAATATATTTCATGTTCTTTTGCATCTTTTATTTCATTGAGCAATGAAACGTACAGCGATGATTAAAAATTTAATGCTAACTTTATAAGAAAAAATGTTGTCAATCAATCAATCAATAATTGGATTCGCTAATTTTCCATAACATAACGTGCTGAGGTGCACGTCTACAAATTTTCTCTCCTGTTGAGGTGGGTTCAAATCCTGCACAGAAAACGGCGATTTATTTGGGTACCAGCGGTTGAGGTAATTCTACTGACAAGAATTGTACTTGTGAAGCCACTGCACTGATTGTTACACTGTGTACTGTGTGCATTATATAGTTGTACCCTGAGCTTAGGCAATACCTTAAAAAAACATTGAAATTGGGTTCAAATTGAGTCCTACTTTAGAATTATAAAATTAGAATTATTTATGTTCATTGTGAGATGAGAAAGTGGTTACGAATATTTTTCTATCTCCCATGTATTCACTTCTACATTCAAAATAATCACGATAAGGTAAACAGTTTCTCCAAAACGTGAACTTATTGTTGTATTATATTTTTAGATACAACGTCGTATCCGCATTTTATATTACTTGTATTTACGTATTTCTTATATTCTTGTTTCATTAGAAAATGAATGTGAAAAAAGTATAAGCGAATACTTTTATAATGCGTATTACAAAAATGCAAATATTCATGTTTTCGAATCTTTTATTTTATAAAATTCAGAAAATTGTGTTCTAGCCAACGAAAGACGCAATGCAAATTCTTGAATTAAAATGAAAAAAGTGTTGAGAAAAGAACAGCTAAACAAAATTAGCTCTTTTAAAATCAACAAATTAAAAAAAAAAGAGACTGCAACCAAATGTGATCAGATATTTATTATTGAATTTATGTAAAGGAAGCAATTAGTGATAAAACAAAATATCTCTAAACGTATGAAACTAGTAATAGAGCGGATATTTGAAAGTAACTTAGTAGAAAAAAAAATTGATTACTGTATATACAATGGGAAGAAAACAGATTGTTTAAAAAATATGAATATCCGCAGTGATAAAAGTTCACTACACAATTATTAAAAGAAATCCTCACTAGGAGAATAGAAAAATGAAACTAAAGTAAATTTTCAATTAAAATGTCAAATAAAAACAATTTTTAAAGGTTATATATTATAATATTTTTTACTGAAGAAGGCAATTATATATACAAGATGCATATATACATAAAAATGGAAAATAAAATATATATTGTATTATTATATACTTGTAATATATTTTACAATAGTACTAAATCTTGCAAATATTTTTGTTTGCAGGATTTGTTGAATCAGGAATTATTTACTGTTAAGCCAGATCATTTGCAATAGTACGAAGTGGATGTTTTCAAAAATAAATATTTTCCATCAATATTTTTCGAATATTCATGGAAAATAAAACATTCACGCAAAAACCCAGGGCGGAATGGGAAATTGTTCAGACATTATTTTTTATTACAATCATAGAACCATTTTAACAATTTCTCATTCCAAAGTTAAAAAACATCCTTTTTTCAATTTTTATTTATCTTTAATACATACTAATGGTTTCATTCGATTGTAATTAATACAAAAAATTCCTTTGAGTTTGTCGTTAAAATATTATTTCTATTTACAGAACCATACATCTGAAATTTTGGATTAATTGAGAAAGCATAAATTATAAATCTATCCGCTCTAAATTCGTCTTACGGCGTTTTTAAAGCATATTTCGATAATATTGAGCAAAAACATTTCATAAAGAAAACAGTTTTGTCTTTTATTCAAATACAACAATTTTGGCAATTTAGCGATTAATTTGATATTCCTTTTTATTATGATTTGTAACAGAAAACAAAAATTTATTATTTTGAACAATAGTGCCAGAAATATTTTTATAATATATTAAACAATATAGATAAAGGATTTTTAAAGAACATACAAAAAAGTCATTTGTAAATTAAAAGAGAATAAAAAAATAGCAGCAATCTCTATTTGTATAAATCGAAAGCAAAAATATTAAAAAAATCGAAAAATATTGCAAAAACTTACCTCTTTATGCAACTAAAAACAAAGAGAATATTTGCTTAAGAACTAGCATTTGAAATATCGCAAATACTGTACGAATAATTCAGAAATATGAGGAAGAAATAAAACGTGGTCAGTTTCAAACAAAGAAAAATTAGACTTACTGTGAGAAGTAAAATAAAAATGAAGAAATTGAAATAAGAAAACCGGCAACTTTGTAATGTGTATTAAATGTAAATTTTTAGATATTTTAATTATGAGTGAATATTAAATATAAAAAATAGCCAATACTAAAGCAATAGTTATAAGTATCTTCATGTAATTAAAAAAATGCAGTTTGCACAAAGAAAACACCCGAAAAAGATTATGTTTACAAGAAATCCTGCTACAACAAATTTGATGTTTGAAAATAATCCCAATTTTAATCACATCATCTAAAATCGAAATAAAAGACAAAAAAAAACAATGATATACATAAAGGGCAGAGGTGAACACCTATGAGAAAATTTAGAGAAAACAACCAGATTATGACACATTTCAAGTGAAAAATACGAAAAGTAACAATAAAAATGGATTCCGTGTACAGTTCCAATGTTTATGATAGAAAGAATTAGTCGACATTTTTTTTCCAATGGAAAGCTTTCTATTTAACATGTGAGAGCACATTCAATTCGTACCAGTCTTTTTTATTTCTCTATAATAACTTTTTACATTTCTCGTAAAACATGGCAACACCAATGCCTAATCAATATGTTTAGTAATAATTTAAATATACCGTCTGCCAATTTAATGAAATAAAATACCTTGTACACATGTAGACTAGTGTAAGAGGCATTGGATATATAAAATTTGCATAAATTTTCATTTTTTAATGCATAGTTTTTGAGTGGCACTGCATTTCTTAATATTTGTAGTGCCGGTCAGAAAAGAAAATAATAATTTGTAAATAAAAACAAAAAACTAAAGATTTTCTTTTTGACGGGTGAAGTACTGTTAAACGATCGCGAAACTTCCAATAATTATTCAGAATTCCAGCGCATTCGAAATAATTTGGATACGAAATTTCTATCGCGATCAAAATACTTTTATTTTATATTTTTCGTTGTTGTTTTAATACTCAACTAAAGTTTTACTTGGATCGACTGCCATAAAAATGTATAATATCGTATAAAGTAAAAATCACCATCGTATTTTAATGGACAATGGCAATCCAATCGTTCTGCAAAAGTTTAGTATTAAAACGATACATTTCTCTCGAAAAACAATAAAAATTAGTATAAACTAATCATATCGCATGAATAGCTTTCGGGTCAATTTACTATAATCCTTGAACGATATGATTATTCTATACCCTCGGCTTTTTGTTGATGAAACCATGAAATACACATGATTTTCCCTTAATTTACTAAAATGATATAACATAGAATGCACAAACAAATGGACAAACACAAATTTAAACTCGGATTGATTTGTCTATACGAAAACATACCAATCAACCGCGCGTATTATGGCAATAACCCTTATGTTCATACAATTACAATTTGGTTTTTAAAGAACTTCTGGGATAAATATTTCGGTGAAAACGGATATATATATGTACTTACCATTTACCGGACATTATAGCTACTGCTATTTTGTGTTAGAAGAATATTTTATTTGCAAAAAATCTTTAGTTTACACACATGCATTAGGCGGCTATTTGGATAAACAGTGGAATACTCATAATAAAAGGATATTTCAAATTATTTTTAATAAAATCATTTGTTCTGCCACAAAAGATTTTCGATTAGAAATAATTTGAAATTTTTAATTTTTCCTAATTTACAGGCAGACACCGGTTTATAATTTACAGGCGACAGGATTTATATCCAAACTTTTCGTGCAATCCATTCTTTATACATTTAAACATTTTCTTCAGAAAAACGTCAGTATAAAATCAACAAAATTTAAAGTTCTCGGCAAATGTTTCGGACTCCCGGTCTAAGTAAAAAAATTTGATGAAAAAAAAAAATATCACGAAAAAAGTACAAGCTTATTTTAAGCACCTTCGCGCCTTATCTTTAAGAAAAAGTTAATAAAAAATTTAAATTAAAAAAAGTAATGTAATTAATGTACTTAAAAAATTTAAGATATGAGAAAACACAAAAAAACATTTTTCGATCGAATCCAAATTTAAAAAAAAAATAAAATTACGATAAAGTGGAAATGTAAGGAAAACATAAGTAAAAAAAATTGTGTGTAATTTTACCAAAATCTGCCTTAAATTATATTTTCTTATACATAAAAGGAAAAAATAAGAAAAATTCACAAAAGATACCAAAAATGACAAGCAAAAATTACCAAACATTTAAGGGAAATAGCATTTTTTAAATACTTTTTTATTATAAATTCAAAATCCTAACTAGTGTGATGATGGTTTGTTGTATTTTTAGGACAGAAAAAAAACAATATTTGTACAAAAATGTATTCCTTTGTTCATTTGTTTTTATTTTTCTTATACTTTTTAAATCTACCGCAAACTTTTACTAAAATGAAGCAATACTAATCAAAATTAATACGTTCCAGTATTTAGGTTTTTTACAATTACTTTCACACTTTTAGACATTTTGAGCACAAAATTCAAAATTAATCAAAAATTCGCGTTTATTTAGAATATATATAGAAAATAAATCTTAATGGAGTAATTGGCTAATTTAGAAGAAAACAAGAAAACAAATTGGAAGCTCTTATCATTTTATATGTATGTATGTATGAAGTGAGTGCACGTTTTCTGATAGTAATTATATTTAAATTACACTGGCGTCTCTTAATTTTCACATGAGTATTTTCGGAGATACTGGCGTAAAATTCAATGTTCTGGGCAATAGCAAATATTTCACTGATTACAGTATCTAAAATAAATCTAAAATAATTAATTACATTTGCATTTTTTCACAAAAATTACTACAACAAATTCAAAAATAATTACTAAAAGAATTCAGTACCATCAGTAATTCAATAGCCAAAGTAAGACTTTTTATGCACCGCTCTTCTATGTCAAAAATCGACACTTAGTTGGACTTGTTATTTAAAAAAGAGGAAAATATTCCGTTTGTAGAAATTGCGGCTTAATTTTCTAAGTGTATGGTGATTCGTGTAAAATTCAGTAACAGTTGAAATCATCGAGATCGTTCTAATTAAATAACCAAAGTCTTAGACTTTTAGAGTTTAGAGTCTAAACTCTAAATATAGAGTTCGATAAGACAATTCAGTCTAAGTTAGAGTCAATTTGACAGTACAGTACAGTAGTACTAGTTTACTCTAAACTTAGAGCAATTTTAGTATTCTGTAACAAATTTTTGGCTAACTTAGAGTGACGGGTTCTACTCACAATCAATAGTAATCATTTCAACATGGAATAAACTTCATCGATCCCTGTTACACCCAATTCAAATTCAACAACAACCATCTGAAAAGTGAACAGCAATCAGTTCAAAGACCACAATTTTCAAATTCAAAAACCACCTTTCACTGAAGCATGGGATTTTTTACTTTTTGTGAAGTAATATTAAATTCTTGGGTAAGTCTAGCAACATATCGAAATCTTAAATGAATTCAAACAATACAATTTTTGAACCTTCATAACATCGCTAGTTATTTACTCCAATAATTTTGCCTATGAAATGTGAATTGTACTGCACTCGCTGCATATGAAAGTAAAAAGTGCAATGTTTCAGTGAGAGGGTGTTTTTGATTTTGAAAATTTTTCTAAGGTAGTTGATTGTTGTGAATACAATAGCACTTTTCTACTATATATGCAGGTAGTTGTTTTTGAAATTGAATTGGCTGTAACTGGGATCGATGAGGTTGTTTTTCAGGTTGAAATGGTTGCTATTGAAGTTTATTTGGTTGTATTTGAACCTGAAAAAGTTGGAATGTGTTTGAAATAGTTGATGATGATTTTAACTTGGTTGGCCTTGTTTTTCAAATAGATATGCTTTGG
The DNA here is from genome assembly GCA_006980735.1 of Dasypogon diadema. NCBI lineage: Eukaryota > Metazoa > Arthropoda > Insecta > Diptera > Asilidae > Dasypogon > Dasypogon diadema. The sequence goes on from QYTT01083733.1 coordinate 19,990, forward strand.
TTGGCGTTGAAATTGATTTGGTTGGTCTTGATTTTGGTTTGGTTATAGTTGTTCTTTAAATGGTTGCATTTGAAGTGTAAATGCTATAAATCAAAATCAGCGTCAAATTTGTCAAAAAATTAAAAACTTTTTCAAATCCAATTACAACCAAATAAACTTAAATGACAACAAATTTTGCACGTTATAATGGTTGTTATTGAAATTTTATTTTTGACTGATATGAAAAGGTTGTCAAGTTTTTGAAGAAGTTAATACTGATTTTGATTTGGTTGATTCTGATTTTTATTTGGTTGCCTCTGCTTTTGATTTAGTTGTCAATATCTTTGAAATTGTTGCGTTTGAAATATCAACGCTATAAGTTTTGTTTATGTTCTATTAAGCCGTAAAACCTCAGTATCCTTGATATTGAACGAATATCTTTCAAATGAGCTAATTACTCCTTTAATACATCATTCAAATGATATTTTTACTTTAGAAGTTAACTTGCGTATTGAAATTTCATTTATATATGCCATCAAACTAAATGTCAACTACAATCTTGAAAGGATTATATATCAGCAGAAGTGTATTCTACGTTATTTCGGTCGTATATTTTACTATAAAAAATTTATGATTTTATGAAATTGAATATTTTGAAAAATTGGCTGCAGCAATTATATACAGGTAACACATAAGATAACAAAAAGCCACACTGATAAGGAAACAATTTCAGTATTTTCTACAAACTTTATTTGGAATTGTAATACAAAAAAAACTAAATTAGAGCAATTCTTGTCCTTTTTACGACTAAGATGTTTAATTATTGGCAGAATTTATTAACAATAGCTTCATTAACATCAAAGAAGCAAGATAAAGTTCGTTTAAATTAATTGATCATCCCTGAAATTAAAATCCTGCACAGTAAATAATGATGATGTATACAATAAAACGAGTATATTGAAGAAAAACACTGATTTTTATCTATCTGCTCAAAAGAAAAGACTTTTGATTTTATATATTTTAAAATTAAATGTTAAGGTAGTGGATACATTTGATTTCAAAACACAACTAACTGGATAATTTTTTATTGTTTACAAAAGCCAAGAAAGTAAGGAAAGAATTCTGAGTTTAAAAATAATTCAAAGAAATGGATAAGCAGCAATTAAAGGAAATAATTAAGGAAATTTAAATTAAGTAAATTTAAATATTCTTTTGAATGTGGGATGTAGTATATATATATATATATAAAAACTATAATGTAAAATTTGTTGGGGTATTTTAAGGAAACAGATTGAGATTTACTTCTGTGATGTTTTATCATATTTCCTTTCATTAATATTTATTTGTAACTGGATTTATGTTAACTAAAATTGTTCGAAACAGTCTTTTTAGTGTTTATGATTTACTGGATGGCACAAACATTGAAAGAACTTTTGAAACAATTCTGTTTTATGGAACTAATAATGCGCTGGATAGTATTTCATATTTTTGTTCTTATTAATATTATTTCTCTACCAAACATTTCGGGTTTATATATTTAGTTTGTAGCGTGTTTGGAATGATCTCCTACCACTGCTCTTTCTAATTAATAAAAAAAAATTCTTTGCAATAGAACTGGATACATTCTTACAGCAATAGCACATACATTTATGATTTGATAATCGCCTGAAATACTGTCTTAAGAAAAATACAATTCCAAAGAAGTTCTTTCAAATTTACACATTAATCCTTGATTTGTTAATTTCAAAATAATACCATAATTTTACACTATTTAATATGAATATATACAAAACTCGCCTGAATACCATCCAGGCAGTTTGTCAAAAATGCAAAACGAGAATAATTTGTGGGTGATTGCAAATAGCAGTGTGCTCTCAAAACTGAAATAGCCACAAATCTTTGACATACATCCAAATCCGTTCTGCAATAGAAATGAAGGCAACCAAATACAAAATATACAGGTAAAAAATGCAATAACCGGTTACAAAATTTTTGGCAAACAAAATTTCTGGACTCGCACAAACTTTTGGCATACTCAATCAATCAAAAAATTGTACACTTGGGCCGCATCGTCCGATCTAAAGTGCCTTCAAAAACAAAAAAATGTTGATTTTTTACGAAAAAAAAACTAAAAAATATATAATAAAATTACAAAAAGGGCCCTTAATAGACTACTCGCCCCACCAAAGCATACTGCTATTTACAAATTCTCCAATGTTTTTTATTTGGTTCAAAACGAAAAAGAAGTGTCAATCAAAATACATGGAAGCGATAGGTTTTTTTTATTGCTTCCATATTACGCACACGAAGTATCTCAATCAAAACAAAAATTTCAAAATTCTCAAAAGTATATATATTATTATAAGAAGAAAATGATAAAAATATATTGTTAATATAAGTCTTTACAAGAAACCCTAAAGGAAGTAATAACTAAACCAAAAAAAAACCCTTTATAAATAATAACAATAAACACACACACACATACAAAATCAAGTTTTCATTAAAAATAAACACACAAATGAACATTGAATTAAATGAAAACACTCAAAACTTGAATCCCCCTCATTTTTTGATATGATTTCCCCTATTCGTATTTTATTAAAAAGGAAAGGATATTTGGCCCAAACAAAATATATAAAGTAAGTAAGAAAAGGTAAAACAGTGTGTTTTACTGTATAGATTCGAGTTTGGTGTTTTTCATATTCTTAATACTTCAAAAGTATTTAAAATTATATATATAAATATCAAACGCGAAATAAAGAAAAAAGAAAAAAAAATGATGAAGAAAAACTGGAAAACAAAATTTAGTAAGTAGGAACAAGTACTACGTACACAACTAATATTTATAAACTCTATGATACCAAACTATTATTATATCCGTAATTAAATGAAATGAAAAAAAAACCCAAGTATTAAAGAATACACAAAGAAAAAAAAGAAAAATGCAAAAAATACATACTGGACATATTTTATTTTTCCAAGTTCTTTTTTTACATTTTCTGGTTTAGTAGCATTGATAAAAGAAGAATTTTATTTTATTGTTCGAGAATAATTAGGAAAACAGAAATTGAGTTTGAAAAAATAACGGCGACAGTAAGTAATAAATTAGAATGAAAAGGGTTACTTTTCCGGGCACTAGCAAATAAACCTTAATTGATAAGTTGTACTAATTATAATATTTGTTACTGTACAGTTTTCATTTGTTCATTATGTTAAAAACATAGCAATTGCAGTCATAAAATAACAAAACTAGTCATTTTTAGTAATATATTAAGTTTAATTATTCTGTACAGAGTAATTAGTAAGATACACACAAAATTTGATTTGTATGTGGAATTTCAGACATTCATCAAAAACATTTGAGCGCTTTTTCTCAAGTATTTCCTAAAATGCAGTTGAACACAAGATATTCCTTGAAGGGAATTGTGGTTAGTATATATTTTTAAATTTTTATAACAACTTTATCTGATCATTAGATACATTTTGTATGATAAAACGGATAACGCTTTGTAAAACTTTCTCAATGCTTTTTTAAGTATAAACAATATTATATCACTTGCGTATTGCTTTCTTGAGTTACATTTATTTCATTTTTATTTACATTCTCTGATAACGAAAATAATACATATATAAATATCAGAAGAAATGATATTTTGATTTCACAAAAATGAAATACCGAATTACTGTTATACTCTTGACAATGTCTGAAATTCTTGCATTTAATATTTAATTCACGCAATTAAGATTTTTTGGACATATTCCCGCAATAAACCGAATCACACTTCCGCTCAGTCATGCATTATATAGCAAACAGTGTATTATTTCACACAATGTAAAAGTAAGAAGTAAAACTTCAAACACCAATATAAAATAGCCACAAAATTTTTGTAATTAACCATTAATGTATAGGTTAATGACACGCAGTATTTACATAGATAACAGAATCGATAATAGGACACAATATTTTTACCGCACATCACAGCAAACATTCCGATTGTTTGTTTTTATTTTTAAATTTACAATAGCTCAGCAAATTTTCAATAAACAAATAATCTGGACCCAACTTTCAATTAAAATACAAAAACAATTCTAGGTAGGTACTCATAAAATAACAACGAATTACTAAGCACTTCATATGTATAAAATATTTTGTGTGAATACAACAAATACATAGGTACTTCTCTTTTTCAGAAAATTTAAAAAGTAGACAATACTTTTCCATGATGTATTTTAATTCATTTTATTCAGGTTAAGATTGTAATTAAAAACTTTCTTGTCTGGCCTATGAAAATTAGTTTACTTTTTTTTCGTTTTTGTTTTTCGTTGTTTTTGTATATTTTGACTCTTAAAATTCATATTGTCCTCTTAATCAAAGCAGTTAAACTGCTAATATTCATAATTCTATTGATATAAAAAATAAAATAATAAATGAAAGTAAACATAAAACGCTAATTTTATAAAGGAGTTGTTTCATGAATTCATTTAACATGTTGTATGAAGTTGTATGAAAAATAATATCTACTTTTGTTTACAGTCATGAAAATGGCTCGAAAGTTAGAGGAAAAAAATAATAATGTGTATGTGTTTTGTAAATGATAAATGTGTTTCTTAATTGCAGGACAAAAACTGCAGTAGCACCCTCAAATTACTTTCATTTTTGTTTGGTATTCGTTAGATTTTCAGCAAAAAAAAAGTGTAAAGGAAAAGTGAATTATAAACCAAAATTATATAAGTTTAAATATAAATTCAGAAAAAAAGTGAATTAAAATATTTTTGTATTAATATTTTCTATATAAAAATCGTTGGTGTATTATAATAAATAGTCAAAATTAAAAATCCAATTAAAACTGAACAAAATTGGGGGAAAAAATTAAAAACTAAAAAAAATTCGTAGCAAAAATTTTAGATAAACGAAATATTAAATATAATTGTTTTTATACTAAACATAACCTTTGGAATTTAATTGTAAGATTTAGGAACTTTTGGCAAAATTTTCGATTTATTTACTTTTAACGACACAAAAGTGGAAATAATGCAAAATTGTACATACAATATAGAAATGATGAGGAAATTACTAATGGAAGTTTCTTTTGGGAGCTACTAATTCTAGTCCTAGTTTTTAAATGACTAATTGAAAATTAAGGAGAACAATGTATAATACACTACCATAAGGTTATTTCATCTCAGGCAAAGTGTGAAAAAAGTAAAAATAACATATTTAGTTCAGTATACATATATAGGGCAAAAATAAGTTACTTTGTAAGGTATATTTTAGCAATATGTAAATATGCGAAATTATGTTGAACAATAAACAGATATTGTTCGAATTTTATCAAGAAAAGAAATACCGTCTATCTTACAACAGATAGTATATTAAGGATTGTGCACATACAAAGATGATTTTATATCTTTTGGTTAAAGTTACAAACGAAAAATTCTAGGAAAATTTTTTTCAAAATTATTCAGACGTGTAAAAAAACATTACGGCTAAAATTATTCCAAATGATGCTTTTATAAAAGTATTTATAGTATAGTATGTTAAATGTATGTAAATTTAAATTTTTAGTATGTAACATAAAGATGAGTTCCCTTGTGAGGTGAAAAAATAACGTACAAATTATGTATATTTTACCAAAGTGTTTAAGGAATTTGCTTTTATCAAGTAGAAGAGTGCTCTCTAGTTTCTTTCCTTTGTGTAGGTGTTTCTTATTGTATTATTGATAAAATAACACCATCAAGCTTTTCGATATTGAATTAAAATCAACCTAAATAAAGCTCATAATTACCATGATTGCTCTTTAAATATTATTAGTATTCGTTTTCATAATTTATTGGTTGCTTTAGTTGTACACTTTTCTTTACAATCTTATTGAAGGTGGGATTCATGAATTATTCAGAAGCAGCATGAGAGCAAGCCACACGTGCGTATATTACCACCGAGATGCTATTGAGAATTTTTTTATAATGTAGAAAAACTTTTGGCACAGAAAACCTCTAAATCAAATTTATTTCGGCGGTTTGGTACAACAACTCTTCATTGCGAGGATATAAATACTACATACGAGGGTATATAAAAGAGTTCTCGGAGTAGTTATATAATTCTTAAATTTAACAGTAATTTAAATTTGGAAATTAGAAAAAAAATCATACAGATCTTTAAGCTATAGGGGGAATGACTCAAAATTTCCCACTGTGAATCGCTTAAAATTGCCCTCAAATGGCCCATTGTAATAGCCTTTTTATCAATTCCACTTTCAATCTTTTAACACACATCCTCATAATTCTTCTATCCTCTCAAAAACTCAACTAGGATCACCCCCCCCCCTATTCGATAACTTTGTAGACAGAGCGGTTCATTTTAAATTTTTTGGGTTCTGAAGAACATCGCTTCAGCCCTTCCTTGAACTGCATATACTCTTAAATTCAGGTCTCATCCCCGATGATAAAATTTCCCAGGATCTGTCCAGATTTTGTTTAAAATGTCTACTGAAGCATTCAATCTTTGAAGTTTCTCAAATTCGCGCAACGCTTTAGACGGAAATCTTCTACAATTCTAAACGGTCAGTTAGAATTGATTAAGCCGACCCTTTTAGCAACTTAATGGATTGAAAGCCTTATATTCTTTTCTAGCAGGGATCGTACGCGAGCGATGACGTTAATTGAAGTCGACGACGACTTTCCCTGTCGATTGTCATCTTTAATGTTCTCCCTACTCTCATTTAATCGCTTGATTTACTCCATAAATGATGACAGATGAGCCCCATTCCAGAGGAACTTAATGTAAAACCACTGCTCAAAAATGTAACCTTCCATTTCAATTCTGACGGGATATAGTTTCCTAAAAGCACACCAACATAAGATAGGCTGCTCTAGCGATGCTGATTGTAGGGATTGCGGGGAGGAGACAGAGACTGTGATACACTTCCTGTGCCACTGTTCGTCACAATCGGCGAAGAGTTTTTAGACACCTGGGGCACCACTTTCTCGTCGAACTGCATCAGGCAGGCGAAAAGGGATGGGAACGTATCCTGGCTTTCACAAAGTCAACCAGGTGGCTGAATTACTGGTAGAATCCGTCTCACCAACTTATACACTCGGTGGAAGAGCAATGGGTTCGGTTCCCGTTAAAAAAGAAATTGGTACAAAATAGCGTCTGTTGTGAAATTGAAATTTAAAAATATTTCTATAAAAAATGGGTTACAGATGAAATTACTTCTTTCTACCAAACATTTGTGATCTCTGTCTATCTCTCAGCTAAATAAATTGTCAAGTTGTTAAATCGCAGTGGGTTTGTTTGAGTTTCACTGCTTACTACTTACGTTAACACAGATTTAGAATGACAGTATATACTCAAAAACTTATACTGAATGCATTTGAATAGAGAGGTTCCAACACGAGGGCTTCAACCCAACTGCTCTAAAATCATTCATTTGAATTCCTTGTTATTACTAGTCTATAATAAAGGTTGAATGTTGAGCCTAACCTTTTTCCTCAGCTCTTTACAGTCAATGCCTTCTGCGGTTCTCTTGGTCTCGTCAATGTGCTTCTCATTTGCTTAAATGTTTACATACTATATGTATTGTTTAGGATCAATATTGTAATTAATTTTGTGAATATTAATATCAATCCACTTGCATTTATTAAAAAAAAAGAGGTTTTAGCTGTATGCCCAGAAGAAACAACTGTAGGTCATTGGAAAGAAAATGTTACTTCGAAGATTCAGTTTTGCGAAAAAAATCTAAATAAAGTTTTGTAATCGGGAGAATTTCCAAATTTTTTTTGGTATCGCGTTTTTCTTTTTAGAGCAATTTCTATAGTATATACAATAAAATTCAAAAAGAAACTGTCTTCTTATAATCACAAAGTAGTTGTTGTCCAAAAATTCATTATTAATAAAAATCGATTTAGTGAATTCAGAACAATATATTTAGGGTCTTCCTGCGGTCAGATTCTGTGATGTTCTCCTGCATGAGAAGACCAACATTTCTGTTTAATATTTAGAAAAAAAGGAAAAAGACTAGAGACGCTTTCCTTCCACAAACATTTACTTAGCAGTTAAAGAAATAAGAATGTATCGAAATTTGATTTATTGCAATTAGCATAACTTAACACAAATAGTTCTTATTTGTAATAAGCACTAAAATAAAATAACAAAATATTTTTATGTATGAAGCAAGTGATTATAGTTTCTACTTGTCTCTGTATTTAAGGCGTGTCATTGTCCATACATGTTATTAGGGTTTACAAAAATATTTATTAAAAGCAGAATAAGTATAAAAATTGTGAAAGAAGTTAATTATAAGAGAAGAAATAATAATACTGTTTGATGTAAATGAAACAATATAATACAAATGCATACCTAGCTGCTAAGATCTGATAGTGTTAATAACATGGGAAATTCTACAGACAGAAGGAAAGAAAACTATAAAGAGAAACACTGAAGGCATCATTTTGAAGATTACCACAAATGTAGACTGAAAATATTGTTTCATTTATAAAGTAAGGTTCAAATCAAAGCCCTGTGCTTTTTCATGCTTTTATTTACAGAAAAGGAAAATCTCATAAAATACGCGTAAATATTGATTTGATTTCTTAACGAAAACTGAAAATAGTAAAATGTATGTTATTACAAACACACCGTAAATCCTATTCCATACTGATTTTTTTCAAATAAAATAAATTCTCAAAAAATAAAAGAAATTTGAAATAGAAAATTTAAACTTAAGGGAAAAATTTGTTTTAATTATTTTGTTATGTTATAAATTAGTTATATTTAAAAAAAATGTTATACACAAAGTGTTTGGAATTTTTAAAGGAAACGAAATCTATTATTTTAAATTTATTAGCCTTGTTTATGTAAATAACATAATTTCTTCATAATTAATTAAATTGAATTCGTAAAAAGCTGCTCGAGAATTGTCGAAATTTTATATAGAAATTCAAAGTTTTGCATTCATCAATGATTTTTTCTCTCTTTTATTTAGTGAAAAAATGAAAGAAATATCAGTTATATTTTAGTACTTTTTTTGGGGACATTTCGTTCGTATTTAATCAAAAACCACAAGTTAAAAAACACTATGAGAAAAGATAAGTTTTAAAGTAGAAAAGTAAAAATCTTCGTGCTAAGTAAAAACACTATTTGGAAATGAATAAAACTGACAAAAATATCTTTTTTAAGAATTATTTTATTGACATTATGTAAAATTTAATATATATATATTGTTTATTTTTATCTTGAAAATAAAGTTTTTAAAATCGTAAAATACACTATTTGTTTGCTTTTGAAATCCAATTTCAGCACATGGGTTCCCAGGCTATCTTTTTAAGTATTAAACAGGAAAACTTGATCCGAGGATTTCCATCAAGTTTTTCAAAAGCGAAAGTACTTGCGCTTGGATGCAGGTAAGAAATTACTCCTATTTTAATAAGAGATGTCATTATACCATGCCCAAAAGAGATCCAAAGAAATGATGCTGGTTGTTTATGGCGCATCACTCAGGTATGAAGACAGGTACTATAAAATCATGCAAGTGCACGGATAAAAACTGTCAGGCTCCTCGTACTTTCAAATAAAAAAAAGTTCGGTATATTGATAGTTGTTTTGATTGTATCCTACCTACTTCCAAAAGAATAAAAAGAATCAAACCAGATCAAGGCTGTAATTTTGAAAAATTACCAACTGTTAGGGTCAAGCCTATTGAAAAGGCAAAGAATAAGCAGAAGGACGAGCTGCACGCGGAGTTATATAAAGTTCCACCTTTTCCAGAAGGGGATACTGCATATAATGAGGTGAAAAACCTTAATAAAAAATCTTCTACAGAAAAGGATTATTCTCCTTAATCATAGCTCCGTTGGAATGCCAATTCGCACTCCGTCCGACCACAAGAGAGGGATTAAAACCGCCCCCATGAAACCGATTTTTATTTCGTATAATCAAATAAATGGCTCTACTTGTATGATCAAATCGGCCCTGCAGACGTCGATGCACAAAATTGCGGATCTTCCACATTTCAGTAACAATATGTCTTCCTCAACGCTGGTACTGGTTTCTGTTTCGACAATTGTGTTAGATGTTGGTATTAAACGCTCTTCCCATCGTGTGGAACAGGTCGCTGGACAAGGTCATTTGAAGGGCAAAAGGCACATATGGAATTCAAACAAAAAATCAGTTTTTTGGTGAATATCTTACCAACGGAGAGGGGCAGGGTGGTATAAGTTGGTAGGAACATGTGTCCTAAGATCCTCCATGCGATGCCCATATTAATTTCAAGATATGTCCTTTTACAGGATTAAAAAGGACATTTTTCTGATTTTTCCGTTAAATTCAAATATTTTCATAACGGTAAATAATAGAAGTTCCAAATTTGGCTCATATGTAGGTAACGAAGTCTTCTATAGGGCCGTATGAACATTTTATGGCCATTTCTGAAAATTGTGTGATTTTACTAGGAAATTAACTAAACATTACAAATGCAAATTTAACTAACTAAACATTACAAATCCAACCGTGAGCTTTCCTATTATTGGTTTAAGTATTTAATATTTAAGATTCAAACCTGTTTTGTGAATGTGTGCGTGCGTTTTCAATGTGTGAGTGTACTAATTTTCTAATTGTTCTAAAAATGTACTAAATCAGTACTAAATTACGTTGTAAGGTTTGAAAATAGTAGTCATTTGTAAATTTGTAAATGAAGTGTTTGAAAATAGTAGTTGTAAATGACAGGTTTAGGTTGAAAGGTTAGGTAAAAGCTGTGTGAGCTTTCTATTATTTACTTGCTTTTGGGATAAAGGTTATGAAATTAGATATAGTCATTCGTAAATGACAGGTTTAGGTTGAAAGATTAGGTAAAAGCTGTGCGAGCTTTCCTGTTATTTACGTTACGAGTTACGACATTTCAAACATTCTGAATTAAATTTGAAAATGAAACATCAAAGAAAAAAGAGACTCTTTCTGTTAAAAATGCTTCTAAGCTTCGCACGGGCTGTCCTCCTCCTTTGAAGGGGGAATATAACAAGACGCAGTAATTTCACAAGACTTCCTTCAGTCTCTTTTCCATGATTTCCTGAGTTTTATTAATAATCAATTAAGCCTGTCCTTTAAATAGGTCAAAGCGTAGCTTGTTTCACACAAATGAGAACGCACAAGCCGAGGTGTGAAGCGCAATAACCTCCGCTTCTCATCACATTTTATTGTGCCGTGGTCAAAATTATTGGGTCATCGCCACTTCCACTCAAATTACGTGTGTGAATTCACGCAATTCATGCAAATGAACTTTTCAGCCCTCACTGTCACGGTAAGGGTACCTTATCATCCCCTCCTGTCTATCTATATTCATTAGCCCGACTGTAATAATGCCGCCAGAAATTTCTCTCAGTTCCGACTGGGACTGTTTCAAAGTGAAACAAGTCGAATAAACACACAACGGGCACGAAGACGATCTAATTCCCCGGGGACCATTTACACGTTCCAGTTGTAGCCAGGATGGCAGCAAGGAGTTCGACTCCTGGTCCTCTGGCTGCAAACAAAGGAATCCATATGTGTTCGTTTTTATCACCCGGTCCAGCTCAGATTGCGAACGGCTGCAGATAGATATCTTGCATCGCTGAATAGTTTTCCTTTGTTCCATCCTCAAAGTGGTGCTCGGCATTGTCAAAAAGTTGGGCCCAATTGCCCAAGTTTGGATATTGTGTGTTAACTCGGTAAACAACTTCTGTTCACAGTTGTTCGGGGGCGCCTGAACTTGCCCACTGCTGGGGCTCCGGATCAACTTCCACACCTCGACGCACACCTCAGTAAATTTTATCGTTATGGCCCCGAGAACAACAGGGAATCAAGACGAACTCCTGTACTCGGAAGATGGACGTAGTTCCCGGCAGACCGCACACAGCTTATGCATATTCCTTGGTGGAAACTTTTCTGTGCAGCCGAAAAACCACATCTTCTTGTCCTTCCGAGTTCGGAGTTCTCCTCAATTCGATTTAACTTGTTTGTGTCGTTGTTGTGTGCGCTGCTCCTCTTTGGCTTTGGCCATCAAAGTTATCCTGGATGGCTGCAGGAGCTTATGCCGAGCATTTGTAAAGAGTAAATGTTTTGGAGAAATGTTTTCTGGGATGTACACCAGGAGCAATTAGAGGAACAGGCTAACGTTTCGCAAAGTGATTCAGAACAGAAAGTGAGGCTGAAGACAGTGACTGAGGAGCATTACGTAATTTGGGGAAATCTTCAAGGAACACGTGGCAGCGGTTTAAAAACAGGAAGTACTACGATGAGAGGGATGTGGGAAATTACCTTATGTTTCTGCTTCGGAAAGGTCATCTGAGCTGTAGAAGGATTGCATTGCGTGGTACAGATGCGTCTAGTCCAGTTCATTTTGACTTTAATCTCGGTTCTTTTAAGGCGAGAACTGTTCAGTATTTCCTGCTATCCATTTGTCAATGGAGTAGGTGACTTCCACTTTTCGTATTGTCAAATTCGCATTTCGGGTTCCAGTTCCTGCTGAAAATGTATAACGAGACAATAAATGCCAATGACGCGCTCCCAATGAAGAAGACCATTTTCCTAGGTCAGGACCTCGCTTGTTTTATGACTGTCCAGTAAATTCACCTATTTAATTCTTAGAAGAGGTCAGTAACAACACAACAGTAGCTGACCCAACCCTAGGAACTATTGCCACCGACCTAAAATGTTTGGAATTGGGTTGGGAGGTGTTTCTGGGAATTTTAAAGCCCGAAATGACCATAAACAAAATTTCTGGCATATTAACGATTTTTTTTAGAAGGGAGGAGAGATCCAATTGACGGATTTCCAAAATCGAGTTGTGTCGTAATCCCAACTTTGGACTACCGACTAAACCCCTCCTCCTCTTTCCTCCTTGCTGATCTGCTTTCGTCGGATCTCAATTTTTTTTTAATGTGGATGGCTTTTCTTTCCATTGCTAAGAGCCTAACTGGATCCACACCGCAATTACGAGGACTGTTGTCTTCGAGACTGTGCATTGTGGACAGGCGACCATGAGCACCAATCTCTGCACGGAGGCTAGGCGCTTTCTGTGTACCTCCAGCTTCATTTGGTCCTCCCATACCCCAGCGGCTACAACAGCATAGACTGTGTCGTGTCCATCAGCAGGCGTCGCTTATTCGACTTCGGGCCTTCGGGATTGATGAAGGAAGATCATTGGTGTATAAACTGAAAAGCAGTGGGCCAAGAATAGATCCTTGTGGAACTCCACTTAGCAACGGCAAGGAACCTGATGTATCCGTACCCATTTTTACCAGCTGGTGACGATCATTCAAAAAGCTTTTTATTAAATTAATTGTAGAACTTTCAAAGAAAAAATTATTGTGTAATTTTTCAAGCACAATCTGGTGGTCAACACTGTCAAAAGCGATCCAAATCCAGCTTCCCACACCAGATTCAACCATAACATTAAGAAACTCAAAGAATTGACTAGACGATGCAATTAGTTTCCTCGACCTTAAAGAACTGGCGACATACATGACAACACCTCCACCGTGAGATCCCCAGTCGTTTCGAAATAAGGTGTACCCAGCAATAGCAACACTAACAGGGGAAAGATGACTAAGCAGCCAGGATTCAGATACGAGGGTAGCACGGATACATGGCTGCATTAAAGGTGCCATGAGATGACAATGAATCTCTCAATGCTGAACTTCACAGAAAGACATAAATATGGCATTTTGATGATATGATCTTCGCAAGGGGAGCCTTTCTCTGGTACGCAGATGGATCTAAAATGGAGAGCGGAATAAGCATAAGGATTTTTGATCCAAACCACAAAGTCTCGAAATCTCTCTGCACTGTCCTAACTCTTTTTCAAGCATAAATTTACCTTATACAGTTCTGAGCTCACGCTGACTACGATAAAAGTGTACTACGTGACGCAAAAATAACCATACTATCCGACAGGTTAGGCAGCACTAAAAGCACTCGCCTGATTCACGTATGAATCGGGACTTGTATGGGACATGGGACCGCCTAAATGCCACACAGAAAGTAGAACAAGATGAAAGAGTCACTTTGATGTGGATACCAGGACCTGAAAGCTTTGAGGGAAATGAAACCAAAAACCGGCTTGCAAAGAAAGTTATGAAATCACCATTCATCGAACACGAACCTTTCTGCGGCTATTCAAAGAGCTGAATACTAAAAAGTCTCAGTAGTTGGGAAACAAGAGTCAAGGAGTATGCAATAGAAGGCAAGGTTGCTCCTGTGAGGTGACTTAACAACTCTGAGATGAAAACCGTTGCTGGCTACCTCACTGAATACTGATTATTACCATTTGAAGCAAATTGATCATGTTGAAGACGATCAATGCCGATTCTGTATGGAAGAGGCTGAAATGGCGGAAGGCATTTGCAAGTTGCAACGCCTGCGGAGATTATGCAGCTGCCACCGAAGAGAATCATGACTTATGCTAATGCATCATATCTAAAATCACCCAGAAGAGAAGACATTAATTCATTGGACAATATCCGGGAGAATTACTTCAAAAACTGCAAACATTGTAAAACTGGTTGTTAGGAGCTGTCCCCACGTTTTCATCGCCAGAAAATCTGTCTTTTATTTCCTAATTTCCAGGCCCATTGTATGAGGAAAATCATTCAGCCTTACTACAGCCTTACTTTCCATAGTAATCGATCTCCTTGTACTTGTTATAAATATCATTTTATTTATCTGAAACTTATTCAGTCCCGGTCATTGAAGAGTTCATATTTTTTTGGTTGCATTTAGATTTGAAAAAGTGGTTAATATTTTGGAAAAGTTGGCCCTGGTTTCGATTTCCTTGGCCCTGATTTTAGTGTGGTTGGTCCTGGTTTTGATTCGGTTGTAGATGTCTTTGAAATGGTTGTATTTAAAGTGTAAATGTTATATTTTAGTCACGGGAAACACATTCAGCGTGTATAATAGAAATTTCTCTATTATCGCTCCTAATAGATTGTAATAACAGGTCATAATTTGTAACTGCTATTGAAAAGAAATTTTGGTTAAATAACTGGAGGACTGAAATTGTTACAAAAGCCTTCTAGGTCTGGAGAGATATATATCGCTTCTGTTAAGGATAGATTCGCTCTGCCTCTCGATATAAATCTATCAACCTGCGAATTTTTTAAACCTAAAATAAATAAAATCTTTCTTTAGCTTCCCAGGCACTAGTTCTAACGATACCAAGCACTTGATGAACCCAAAGGTATATGTCACAGGAACAGAACAGCCAACAGACAGAGAAATCAGTTAATAGAACAAGGTAACCCACCTTATATATATATAACCCATATTAATAAATATATGACCAGAAATTTAAATACCACTTGGTAGAGAAGAAACATAAATCACGCGGGAAAGTACGTGATAACCCAGTTAAATGTGGTGAAGTGAAGGTAAGACCTACAATATATGTCAAAACATTTAAAAAAATAAAATTTCCGACGGAACATTTACCAACAGCAGTTTTTCTTGGCAGATTAAGCAAACTAACTTCCTTTCTTAACCACATCTTGAGCTTATCCCAATCATGAAAATCTGCTTTAATTTACTCGTCTTATCACGTTATAAATCACAGCATGACGTTAGCTCCACTTACTACCATTGAAACTTGTATTGATCTAGACATGGCAGTTTTGCTTCGGAACAAAATTTATGGGTACACTCTGCGTCCAACTTTCGCACCCACCGCAGATGTGCTACGAATAGACGTGGAATGTTAGTTAATTCCATCGTGACACGTTTTACATCGTAGCCACCATAAAATAGATGCAGAGAGCCAGAATAAAAATCGTCCAGTTAAAGAACCTGAATAATTAAACAACTTTTTACTACTAGTTTTCTGGAAGCGAACTTTCAAGTTCATTTTGCTACTTCTTTTATTTCTTATATTCCAAATAATTATATAAAGTTGTGAGACCCACTAATTCTCATAACACTTACTATACTTTTTGAAGGGAGTGACCCAGACACAAAGAGGGAGCAATTATCTAGGAATATTTTTGTTGAAGTAATATAAAGATTTGTCTTATATACTTATTAATTCGCGCCGTTCACATACATTTGTATCTTTTTTTTGGGTTCCGTACCCAAAGGGTCAAAAACGGGACCCTATTACTAAGGCTCCGCTGTCCGTCCGTCCGTCCGTCTGTCACCAGGCTGTATCTCATGAACCGTGATAGTTAGACAGTTGAAATTTTCACAGATGATGTATTTCTGTTGCCGCTATAACAACAAATACTAAAAAATAGAATACAATAAATATTTAAGGGGGCTGCCATACAACAAACGTGATTTTTTTGCTCGTTTTTGCTCGATATTGATAACGGAAACAGGTAGACGCTTGA
>QYTT01083733.1:36338-49703 GCA_006980735.1 Dasypogon diadema
CATAAAATAGATGCAGAGAGCCAGAATAAAAATCATCCAGTTAAAGAACTTGAATAATTAAACAACTTTTTACTACTAGTTTTCTGGAAGCGAACTTTCAAGTTCATTTTGCTACTTCTTTTATTTCTTATATTCCAAATAATTATATAAAGTTGTGAGACCCACTAATTCTCATAACACTTACTTTACTTATTAAAGGGAGTGACCCAGTTCTATGGGATGTTCTGATCATCTTGATTCTTCGAGGAGGTTGTAAATGGAAAGAATCTGATATAGTTCCTACCGACAAAAAGAGAGAGCAAATATCTAGGAATATTTTTGTTGAAGTAATATAAAGATTTGTCTTATGTACTTATTAATTCGCGCCGTTCACATAGATTTGTATCTTTTTTTTTTTAAATTGACAACGGCTCCTGATATGTTCCATTCAATTTCTTTGCCAGATTTTTGACCGGATAACATAGTTGCTCACGAATTCCATCTGCACAAGAGACCTCCATGGTTTGATAGACCCAAGATTGGGATCACGCGTTCTGATGAGTAAAGTTCAAAAAATTAGGATCGCTTTCCTTTTACTATCAAAATGTAAGAGGATTAAGAATTAAAACAAGAAAAGAAGCTATAATTGGTTTAGATCAATTATAGTATACCCTAGACGTAGGGCAGAAAACAAAATAATGCGTTTGGAGTTAATTGTCCGCGGCTACTTATTATTACATATTCGCAACTGTCCTACTATCCGCAGCCTGACGATGCACCCTTTAGTTTTAATTTACCATATCATGAATATTCCATTGACCTGTGTGTAAATCCTATATTGGACTCGCCATTTTGAATTTCCAAAATTTGACTCCAGATTCGAAGTCAGCGACCTCCAAAAACCCATATATGGAAGTTATTTTCATGATGATCGAGAAATTCTTGAAAAAGTTAACATTTACTACCAAAAACCTATATATCTGTTATTTTTCTAACATTCTATTGACGTTTAGAAAATATTGTCCATCATATTGGATCCGCCAATTTTCCTCGAAAACGTATATATGCATATTTTCACGACGATCGTAAAAACTTTTGATAAAAATTTACATTTTCCGGCTCTAAAAAATAAAATTTTCATGTGGCAGCCTTCTGAAAGAGTTGGCCGACTTAGTTAATTTTCTGTTAGGATATTTAAATTTTATCAAAGTACTTGTGTGCGGAATTTTATCCATCTGCCTCGAAGCGTTCTCCTTTTAGAAAGAAAATATCAATTTTTATTTGACAAAGCTGGAGGTTTCATATGGCAACACTATGAAGGAGTTGTCCAAAATGGCCCATCTTTCATTTTTAATAAAGTCTCTAGCTTAAGACGTTCTTGAGATAACTCGCGGACAGACAGACGGACAGACAAACATACGGACAGACAAACAGACGGACGTCGTCAGTGCGGCCTGACGGATTACGAGTTGGAAACAGTTCCGACCCGAATGCTCAAACGAACGATTTTAGTGCAGTTGAGTTGGAACGTCGTACGGAATTAGGTCAGAACTTTCTTCAAACGAATTCGACATAAATAAGAGTCGTACGTGATTCAATAGATTTTGCGAAAAACAGTGTTGTTACTACAGTGATGACCTCACAGTTCAAAGGATTGAATTAATTACGTTTACAAAATTTAATTCATATAATAAGTAATTATTTTATAGTGCCTTTTTGTAGACATTTTATTTTATTTTATTCAATTTCTGCTACATATGGCGTTAAATTAAAAATCGTCTAAAAATCCTACTGAACTAGTAAAGGTCTTCTTATATTAAAACACGTTATTTTATATTTTCCTGCATTTATCTTTTTACTCGGGCATTTTTGCGAAGCATACCTTTAGTTCACTGTCGCACTGTATCACATTACACCCATTAAATAACAAATCAACGTTCATTTATATGAAACAGATTACTCTCCGCATTTATTATGATTTTCTGATTAAATTACATGATCGATATGAAAGACAAACATGCACATGCTTACTCTGCTCCGTATTTGTCAACTGTTTTTAGTATAAAATTGACATCTAGGTTTGTATACCTTTGAATTACATATTACTGATCAATTCTTGATTTTAGTGATCAATTTCTTGTTACCTGTAGAGGGATAGAGTAAGAATCGTCCATTTATGTAGTGTACAGCTAACAAAGACTAATTTCAAGGAAAATAAGAAAATATCTCGGTCTTATTGCTCTTGAATTAGCAGTAGAAGTTTAAATGCGGTGCATAGAAAATCTGTAAATGCAAGTGAATGCTCGATTGCACTTTGAAATTCAGGAAATCTATTTGAAAAAATTTGAATCAAAATGAAATTGTTTAATGATGGATTATAACGCATACTCAACCAATGCTTTGTCAGATTATATATATATATATAACATAAAGTTGCATGACGTTGGCTAAAACCTTATAATGTCCACTAATAGAAGCATGGGAATTTGAAAAGAAAACGACTGCAATTTATTAAAAAAATATGTTTCCACTTTGTAAGGAGGTTCGTTAAAACACTACTGTTGACCAGTGTTGACGCACTCTGAGTGCAAAGTCGAAAGGCTGTTCAAAGTCCAGCTAAATTGTGAGTATATCGGTAATTCTGGTGACTGCACCTAGATTTATCTCACTAAGGATTGAATGATTTTTATATTTGCAGACTGATAGTACTTGCCAGGGGCTCTTTTTTTACTTGTAAGCGAAGTGGCCAAATAATATCAAAGGTTGTGTGTGACCATAGATCTGACTACTGCAGTTTACAGCAATCGACCAAGCAATAACAGAAAGACTATAGTCAACTTCTAAGCCGACCCTTCACGGTCAATTTTTTGCGCAATATACAAAACTTGCGCAAATATATTTACCATTTGTGTTATTGAACGAATTTCAGACAGATTTGAAATTTGGTTTTGAAAGTACACTCCGCGTCAGTAGGATTGCCTCAACCATTGGTACTTTTTGGGACAAAGAAAAATAAAAAACATACGAATGAAATTTTGACCATTCTTTGTTAACAGCGAAACACTTCTGAGTTAGAAATCCAGCTTTTGCGACATTTATAACCTCTACTAACCAAACCGATTGATATAGGTACACCCAAGATCCGTGGTGATGCCAATACTAACCGCAAGAAAGTCTAAGAACATGTTGCCAAGCAAACCTCTTGTTGCCGGAGACTGAGATAGGACCAGAGAAGTTTGCATGTTGCAACGGACATTTTGAACTTGTAGAAAAATCTACTTTATCGAAGGTTTTGGAAAAATTTCGGAGAACAAATAATGTAAATTTGTCAGTATAGAACGGCATAAAAATGTTGATTAAAAACTGAAAACAATATTCGTTCATTACTTCAGAAGATCGTAAAAAAAAACATAAGAATAAATAAATTAAAGGTTTTTATGCATTTTTTCTCGGTTACGATAGGCACATGGCCCACCATCTTCCAGGCCGAAATCCATGCTATTGTGGCCGGTGCTCTTTTAAACCTTAACAAATATCTGAAACGTGCCAATATAATTATCATCTCTGACAAGCAGGCGGCGCTTAGGGCGCTCTTATTCTGGTGTTTCACTTCGAAACTAGTTGGGGAGTGTTTTGAAACCCTGCAACTCCTGGCCTCGAACAACAAAGTTACATTCTGTTGGATACCTGGTTATCGAGGCAAAGAGGGGAATGAAGCCGTGGACGAACTGGCCAGGAAAGGCACATCTTCTTGACTTCATGATCCTGACTCTTTCTACAGCATTGGTTAGTCCCTTGGCCAGCACGGTCTCCTGAATTAACTCGATTGAATTTTTTTTCTATGGGGTCATTTAAAAAATAGAGTTTATAGTGTAGAAATAAATTCAACAGCAGATTTGTGGAATAGGATAGTAAGTGTGCATGTAGAGAATTAAGAACAAATAATGTTCTATTTATTAGAATTAGACAGAACTTAGTTCGTAGGTTAAATTATTGTATTGACGAAAATGGTAATCACTTTGAATATCTACTATAAATAAAAACAATTAAAAATCATCATAGTCATGTTTTTTATTTTAAGTCTGCTAAAAAAAAATTAATCTTATAGCTTTCTTCTGTGTTTACCAGACTCTTATTGCCAGTTATGACTCATAACCTATTTTTATTAGTTTTGAGTTATAATGTGGATGAAGGTACTACGTGAAAAGGGATAGGGGTAGCTTAATGCGTTTTTTTTTTGTAAAGAAGACTAATTATTCTTTCATATTAACTGAAAAACCAAATGTCGATAATGAAAAAATGTTGTGATAAAAAGGATTTTTCTTGGAATTTTAACCTGAAAAAAAACGATTTTTCCCAAAAACAGTAGGGCTATTTTTTCTGCTGAAATAAATAAAACAGGAAGGCTTACTAGCTTGAAATAGTTACTTTCATTAGGCATTGTTTAAAACTATTTTTGATCAAATTGGCCAGATTTATATAAGCAATTTTGTCTGTCAAAGTCAATAATTTATCGACTCAACATTATTGGCCTCTATCTCTGAAACAATCTGGCAAAATGCCCATACAATTTTTTAATCAGCTCATCACGACCAATAACGTGGTGTACTTGGTACTAGCTTGATACCGAACACCCTGTATACCCATGGAACATTGGATAAATTAAAATCACCGAGAAGAATAATTTCATCTCCGGAGCTCAACATATTCTGGATGTAATTCAAATGAAGTGTTAAGATGTCAAAAAGATTCAGACCATTGTCGTCTAAGTAATTAATTATATTATATGTAGCAGCATAGAAAATATAAGCTTTGTTTGGTTAAGAAGGTTTTAAGAGCTGCAAACTCTATATTAATTTTACTTGAGAAAGTGAGAAGCGTCAACAGGGTGCAATTGAAGTGTGTTTTATACGCTAGTAACACACCGCCTCTTCGAGCTTCACATCACCAGCATACCTGTCTGTAAAGAGGCATTATACGAATAGTATATGTTTATTAAAATCTTCCCTATGCAAATCTGCAGGTAAGGTAGGTGCGAATATGTAGGAATAAGTAGCCACGGATAATTCATTACTTCATTTCTCTCTCTACGTCTAAGGTTTTACATTATTGGCTTAAAACAATCGCAGTTTTTTTTTCTTATTGAAATGAACGAATTTCTTTGACCCTTTCATTTAGTACACGTTTAATTTTAAATTATTCGTTTTATCCTAATTTTATTTCCAAATAGTGTCAGTCCTTGAATACCCGCAACTTGATTTCCTCCCCTTTCCTATATTTGTTTACAGTTTTACTGGTCGGTGCAGACGACCACCCAACAATTATATTGGTTACCATATTTCATTCGCAGAACACAAAACAGGATCGTGTGTAAGGTGCACGTTTTTTATCAAAAGAAATTGTCCCTCGATTGGAAAATGCGCCCAGAATATCTTGAATGCCCATCGAATCTTTCATGCATTTGGCTGCCCAATGCTCTTTCACAACCCACGAAACCCCAGTGCAGGAACGGTGCTAGGACAGAAGTGCAGTGATGTGATGACGCTGTCCTGTCAGTAGCTTCTTGTGATGTGGAAGTGCTTGCAACTGTTTACCCGATTTTGTCGGGGAATGGAGATGTGTTTTGGGGCAGTGCACAGCTCAGCCACAGTGCAGCAAAGCAGCGACGGCAACTACACGTAACACGACCTACACAAGGCGCTGCATCAGGCAAGTATGATTTGAGATCACACCGCGACCGCGGCCAACAAAGTCAGCTGGTACGTCCCCGCCAGGGGCAGGGGGATGCCGGAGCTTCGACGGCCGCTACAGTGTCAGTCAGTTGCTCGTCACCGTCAGGCAGTTCAATGCGATTATCGAAGTTCGAAGTTGTGAGTTGGTCGAGTGCTGCCGTGCTGTCGATGTGCCCACTGCAACGAAATGCATTTTTGAATGTTTTCGCAACTCGCACCGAGTTCTCACTGACGAAGTAAAAATAAATCCAATCCAATCGGTCCGTGGTGGGTGATTCTGAGTGAATTTGAATTTTCGGCAATTCTACGGAAGAGTGAATGACTTTGTTGCCAAAAAATTGTGCAATTTATTTCTCTAACTGAACCGACAGTCGACGGAGATTGCAACTGTGGCGTGCAGTGAAATTACCGGGTTTTCTCGCATTTTTAAGTGAAGTTTAACCCGGCTGAAAGTAATGAATTGAGCGGCCGCCCACGATCAGATTTTGGCAATAAAATTAATATCGCTCGCTATCACTTGCAGCCTGCATAAATTCTCCGTGTCGTTCTGTTTCCCATCTGAAAACTTGCGCAGTCGTAAAACAAGTTCTGATGCAACATTGTTGCAATTATCGTCGCTGGCAGTTGGCTGGCATAGGCAGAATAGTTGCACTTTGTATTGCGCTAAGCCGGGCGCTGCTTCTCTCCTGACCGGTCTTCCGATAAAGTTGCAGTGGACGTGAAGTCGAAGTGCTCATTGAATTGTTGCTTTGCTTTTCCCGACCCAAGTGGGTTTGTGTGTTAGTTATTTACTGGGCAGACGGGGTGTTAAGAGCGTTAACTTGAGCTGCCTTGAGGTTTGTGCAGTTTCTTTGTGCGCGCATTGGTTAGGTGTCAGTTACTGTCAGAAGTGCGGTTTAATATAAGATTATTTATAGATGGGAATTTTTATAAAAAAGGTGCGATTACAAGCGTTTTGTCGCAACTATTGAAATTTGATCAACTCTCGGTGGCAGTTACAATCTAGGCAAAAAGTCGACAAGATAGTGATCCGAACCACAGAGCAAAACAGAGGCAATCGATAAGCGGATAAGTAATGAATTATAACGATTGACCGCATAAACGTGTGTGCTAGACAACCCTTCAAGTTCTGTTGCTGCTTTGATTATATAAACAACAGCACAGCGGGGGGATCTTAATTTAGCGCTGCCATTGTGTCGATTTCGACTCAATTCGATTCGTGATCACCACCAGCCGATCGGAATCATATCCATGTTTTATTGCCTCCTCGTGAATCTGTTCTGTTGTAGGTGGATCTAAAGTGCTGCACGTACGAGATTTTTCGTTGGTGCCGTAATTGTATGATAATTTTGTGCGCATGGCAGATCAATTTTGTTAACTCTTTTTACACTTTTTGCGAAAAAATTTCGGAAATCTTTCGTTTTACTGTCACTCATCCTGGAAGTAATTTTATTGTGACGCAGTGCACTGCCGGAAGTGCAACGCTTGCCGTTAAAGTTGTGTGAAAAGTTCAGTTTCAAGATGATTAGGTGAGAAACCTGGTGAGAGGAGGAAAGTGAAAGAAATTACCGGCAGTATTTATCCAACCAAAAGAGATAACTGTGAATGGTTTAGTAAACGGTCATTAGTGATTATAAATCATTATCACAATTTTTGTGCAACTTTTGTATTGTTTTATTTTTTTTTTTGTTGATTTTTGAATGGTTTTGGACGATAATTGGAACGACATAATGTCCGATTCGGACTTAATAGACTCAAAAAGTGATATCTGCAGTGGAGGTGCATCTAGTTCAAGTGGCGGCTCTTTATCACCGCGCACTCCACCGAATTGTGCCCGATGCAGAAATCACGGCTTGAAAATAGCTCTAAAAGGACACAAGAGATATTGCAAATATCGTTATTGTAATTGTGAAAAATGTCGATTGACAGCAGAACGCCAGCGTGTTATGGCTCTTCAGACCGCACTTCGACGTGCTCAAGCTCAGGACGAAGCTAGGGCTCTAGCTATGGGAGAAGTCCCTCCAGCCCACACACCAGCTATAAAAAGTTCAGTCGTCGATGATCATCAAATTACTGTTCCAACACCGGCACAATCACTTGAAGGTTCCTGTGACTCTTCTTCAGCATCACCTTCCTCAACTTCAGGTGTCCCAATATCGGTTCCAGCTAGTCGTAAACTCGCTCCACTTCATCCCAATAGCGCAAATTTGCCACTAGGTAAGTCCTTAAAAATCATCTCCTCTAGTGTGATTTACTAAGTGAATATCTTAAATCATCAATAGTTGTTGTTATAAATTTGCGTTAATCTTGAAATCGCTCGAAATCCCATATTTTCAGTTGTTTTGTTGCCGGAAATTTTCCAAGGTTGGACGTGCATGTGCAAGCACTAATCACGCAAACTTTATGTACTCGATGTCATTCTGTGCAGTAAGCAATTAATAAGTCGCCAATTACCATAGATGTTAGATAAAGTGGCGCAGATAAATATGCCGCATTTTATCGTTAACAGATTTTATGAATTTTTCTCTAATGTTCTCGGATGTGAAATGGAACACATTATTAAATATTTCTTAAAATTTACCGCGGTCAGGTACTACTGATGATGTTGGGATTGCTCTTGATCTTAAAATATTTGAAAGGATGTGAAATTTTGCATTTCGCTAGTTTACTACAAATCTTGAAGAACATTCGGTTACCATGTTAAGAATTAAATAATTTTTTTTTTTATTTGAATATTTCTCCTCTCCCTGTAGTCTGCACCAAAGGATATTCGCTTGTGTCAAATTTAAATCTATGTCTGTCACTTATAAGTGAATTGAACATTTTAAGTGGTTATACCAATTAATGGTAAAATTTCGTACTAGACTTGTGCCCCGCTAACCCACCAAATACACGACATTTTATTATGATTTAATTTACGCTGCTTTAGTCGCGCTTTCTAACGACATTGTTATATGTTATCCACTTTTCGTTTCCTGTCAGTAATTGATCCTCCTTCAGACTGAAAAAAATTAATGAACAATACTTTGCACTATCTCAATTATTTTCGGTTAGATCATTCGATGGATGTGGTTGATGATAAATGAGATATTCCAAGTCTTATGTAAACTTGCAGTGTTTTTTCTCAATGTGGTCAGCAGGATCTATTTCGTCGGTAGTTTTAGGCCTGCCGAATGCGGTTTGGTCTGTCAGATTAAAATTCGATAATGTCGGTAAGTTTTTGTTTCCCAGGAAAGAAAATCAATAGTTGCTAAAAAGTTCTTAATCTCATGTGCGACACATGGACGAAGATTTTGTATATGCTCACATTCAGTCCTTGGCAAACAAAACAAATTTTTCGGCGTCAATGTCATGGCCACTTGACAATCAATTTTGATTAATTTTATATCAATTCGAGTTGTTTTCACTGCACAGTTTTGCATTCAGCGAAAAAAACATCTAGTAAAATTTTCAGTGCTGGAGGCTCCTTTTCCTTGCACCACTTTATCAACTTAGATTCCGAACTCTTGCCACAGACTTTTTTGGTCACTTTCCTTTTTTTTATATATAGACATCCTTCCTTTGTCTTTCTGTTGTAATTCCCATTCTTGGATTACTTATCTGAAGCTTATATGCTATGTAAAATAAACATTCGAGCAGCTTGATTCAAGCTTGTAATGTGGAAAGTCTGTACTTAAGATTTTCTTCTCGGACAGGCATCCATTCAAATTTGTTGGTAGACATCCGCAAATATATAGTGAATATCCAGTAAGTACACTGATCGCGAAAGTATGCTGCACTGTTTTTTCTTCCTTTTTTTTGTCGGTAAGAAATTCTTAATTTGCTTGATTAAGTATTGCTATTTATTTCGTTGTTAATGCCGTCGTTTCTTTTGTGTACCAAAATGCGTTATACCAGGTAAATCACAAAAAATAAAAATAAATACGCCTTCAGCACAAAGCTGATTTCTCGCTTGAACTGCATAATTTCATTATAATTACTGCTTCCGTCATATGTCCACTTTCCGAACAATTCCAGCTAAAAGTATCTCTAATATCTTGATATGTATCTGTGAAACTCTAGCGTTTTAACTAAACTACGTACAACGTTGTCAAAGCGACTTTGTAGAGGAATATTTCACCTCAAGGATAACATTGTTTCTTTTTTGAAGGTAATTGGATCAAGGAGCTCTCGATTTACGGTCGGGTGTTCTGACCATGTGGTCGCCTTTCCTCGTGCCAATTAATAGCCTACAACATCACAACTTTTGCTTTCAGCTGATTTTATGTCAGTATTGACGAAAGATATAAGGAAATTCTGAAAGGTATAGCAATCCAAAGAAATCGCCGGCTTGCTAATGAATTTCTAAGGGGAATGAATTATCGTAAGGGGATATATACTGTTTCTTCATGCACTGGTTCAAATATAATAAGTATTTTTTCTGCAATTGTTATCCGTTGGACACTATTTAGAGAAAGAAGATTTGTATAGTATGCTAATTAGAGGCAGGACGCACATCGTTTTTGTTTTCTACAGTTGCATATTTTTTTCTGCTCGAGATGTCGTCTCTTTTGACCATCAATTTAAAATGAACAAAAATAAAATCTTACACGTTTATTTCTACATGCACCACTTTCTTTCAAAGGCGATACAAACGATGTTAGAAATGAAATGGCGTCAACATATTCACCTATTCATATTAGTGATTAGCACAGTTTAGACTGTAGGAACTTAATGGAGATGACATTGGGAAATTTTAATCTGACAAATGTTGTATGTGAGCCAAAATTTTTGGCATGAAATTATTACTATGGCTTCTCAAGAACATTCTAGTCAATAGAATAGCTTCAACCACCGATACCCAGATAAATCTCCGTGTTCTGGGCAGAATTCGAACTCATGCTCACAGGCAAGCATATCTGCAGATGTGCCCCTCAGCCTAATCGGCTACTGGTGTGGGTAATACAATACTATTTCTAGTAAAGAGGCTTAATAGAAGAGATATTGTTCTTTGTCACGTAGTACAATTTTTTATTTTAAATTTTGTCAAATTTTATTTGGGCCAACCTTCAGCTACAAAAGTTTTAGCGATTCATTGAACATCTACGTAAACATTTCGTTGCGTCTTTTAAAGCATCTAGCTTTTCATAGAAGCGTATTTAATGAAAACATATTCACCTTTGTGTTGCAAAAGAAACGAAAATTCAACTTTATAACAGGTACTGATTTATTAATTTCACCGACAAAACTGAATTAACAAATTCCCTTTATAAAAAAAATGCCATGTCTTAGATTGAAAACATATAAAACGAATTTCACTTTATCTCTCGAATTTATTAAACTCGTGACAGCCTACCTCAGGAATTCGTGCTCGCTCTACTCTGATTTTGCTAATACATAAATGATTTACCTAACCTATAACGCGTTTATGAGTGGTTACAAAAAAATAAAATTTTGAACTCTTCTAAATTAAATTGTGTTAATATATACAGGTAAGATATTGAAAAATCTATCCTCCCGACCATCATTTTAAACAATTTTATCATGAATTATGCTAATTTAGTAAAAAATTCAGGGGTTGAATTGAACTGGAAATTTACCTGTTGTAGCCACATTAAAGCGAGCAGCTTGGGAAAATCTATGGATACCTCAGGTAATTATGAATGAGTTCGTGCTATTCGACTGCCCACTCTCTCTCTCTCTTTGTAATTGTATCACTCTTGACTTATGGCAGTTTTACCTGCAGTAAACTTGAATTCACGTGTCGGTGATAATTGGCAATAGCATTCAATAACGTGGTAAGATTTGTTTACAAATCTCAATTCCCATATATTTATGTTTGCCAACTTATTACACTCTAAAAAGCAGGTTGATTTTCATACATGGTCTAATATCCAAATAAGGCAACCTATTTATACCAAAAACTTAATTTTTACATTCGACCAGGAGTTTTCAGGCCAGATGTGTTTCCCGGTTTGGTAACCGGCTTTACTTTGGCGGTGTTATTGGTAAATGGTATTCCTTACCCAAAAATATCAGACAGATATTTTGAAAGACTTATTAAATACTTGTAGTAGTTGAACTGTTCAAATTTTTTGCTTTCTCAATCTTCCAATTTAGTTGATTACTCGTAATTTTTTAGTAAATAGTAAACAGCTCAATATAATCATTATTATGATGAGTTTCATTTTACATACCATACTATTATTTATTTTATTTTTAACATTCTGTACAATTCCCTATAAATGAATTGTTGTTATTGTTAGAAAAAATGGTTCTCATTTGCTTGCATCAACTGACACTAAATTAAAATCCCACGGTGCATCAGACTTAGGAGTTGCCGGTAGTAAAAGAAGTAGATATATTTATTATTCGTTCTTTAATAGTAGGCGAGTGCTATAACACATGGACTGAGCTAAATGGGTGACAATTATCGAAGTAAGAAAGACTACTCGATAAGCATTTCCGCGTGGTGTGGGTTACTGTTCTCTTAATCTGAGACAACAATTTAGATATTTTCTCAATCTGGATGACCGTGCCTCTGGTTAAGACTGTGAAAAGAGTAAAATTTTAGAAATTAAGGAATCTTCACAATAGTATACTATAGAATATATAACCGCAACCACAAGCTCCGAGTCGATGACATTATAATCGTTTATCCACTCTAGATTTGTAGACATAAAGAACGGAGATACCTATATCTGATAAACGTTTTTAATTGATTTCGTTTGGTTAAAATTGAAACGAGTACTCAAAAATACAAATTGGCGAGTGAATCACATAAAACCGAGAAAAATCGGTTGAAGGGCACAATTGTTTTTAACCCTCTTTGGAATATGTTTACAACCGCCATTGGCACTAATTCTGCAGTACATATCCTCGCAATCGCAGAAAATGCGAGACTTTGGACCCTATTATGAGAGTCGAAAACAAATCGACTATCTAGTCAAGACTTGGTAAATGCAATTTAAAAGTATGTTTTAATGCCCGTGGATGACGACCACGTAATGAATTCGATTTTAATCTTATTATCTACGATTTGTATTTGCGAGTCGAGATCGAATCGTGCTTATAACCCGAAAGCAAGTTAACTTTGTGGGTAAAAAAGGAGTAGTTGTTATGGGTTACTCTCTAAGATTATACGTTGTAGATGTGTTTTTTGCCAAAATCCAGATGGTAGTTTTTATGTGGAAAGCCCTATAAATACAAATACTTGTAACTAGATATCTAATAAGATAAATCTGCTTTGCTGTAAATTTCTACCATACTTTGAATTATAAAATCGGAGTCACAAACCTATTTGGCTTTGGACTTTTGTAAAAACAGAAAAAATAGATTGACGTATCAAAAAAAAACCAGCAATGAGTCCACACCTGCCGTTAATATAATAAAACTTAGGCAGCTGGAGAAAAGTTCGAAACAACTCGTCGTCGACTTCAAAGAAGTAATTGCTCTGCAGATCGAGAAAATGTTTGCAGTGTTGATAAATTCTTCGCCGATTTGTTTAGTATTTCTTTTTTCACGTACTTCCTTTTTTCTCAAGGTTTATTTCTAATCATATAGAAATGTGATACGACCATCTAAAGAAACGAATATGTGCATTAAAAGCTGATGTCATATTTTCGGTTTTCTTTTTGTGACTTTTTCATTATCGTTCAGTTCTTTAAGTGTAGCC
>QYTT01083733.1:49723-60982 GCA_006980735.1 Dasypogon diadema
AAAATTGAAACGAGTACTCAAAAATACAAATTGGCGAGTGAATCACATAAAACCGAGAAAAATCGGTTGAAGGGCACAATTGTTTTTAACCCTCTTTGGAATATGTTTACAACCGCCATTGGCACTAATTCTGCAGTACATATCCTCGCAATCGCAGAAAATTCGAGACTTTGGACCCTATTATGAGAGTCGAAAACAAATCGACTTTCTAGTCAAGACTTGGTAAATGCAATTTAAAAGTGTGTTTTAATTGGGAAGTCGATTCGTTTTCGACTCTCATAATAGGGTCCTTTGTTTGTTTTGGTTGTCTTGTTCGGAGCTTGAATTTTTGCGACACCAGACGACGAAGTGAGACCAGCTCGAGGCGCGCAGGATTTCTGCCCGTGGATGACGAGCACGTAATGAATTCGATTTTAATCTCATTATCTACGATTTGTATTTGCGAGTCGAGATCGAATCGTGCTTATGACCCGAAAACAAGTTAACTTTGTGGGTAAAAAAGGAGTGGTTGTTATGGGTTACTCTCTAAGATTATACGTTGTAGATGTGTTTTTTGCCAAAATCCAAATGGTAGTTTTATTGTGGAAAGCCCTATAAATACAAGTACTTGTAACTAGATATCTAATAAGATAAATCTGCTTTGCTGTAAATTTGTACCATACTTTGAACTATAAAATCGGAGTCACAAACCGCTTTGGCTTTGGCCTTTTGTAAAAACAGTAAAAATAGATTGACGTATCAAAAAAAAAAACCCAGCAATGAGTCCACACCTGCCGTTAATATAATAAAACTTAGGCAGCTGTAGAAAAGTTCGAAACAACTCGTCGTCGACTTCAAAGAAGTAATTGCTCTGCAAATCGAGAAAATGTTTGCAGTGTTGATAAATTCTTCGCCGATTTGTTTAGTATTTCTTTTTTCACGTACTTCCTTTTTTCTCAAGGTTTATTTCTAATCATATAGAAATGTGATACGACCATCTAAAGAAACGAATATGTGCATTAAAAGCTGATGTCATATTTTCGGTTTTCTTTTTGTGACTTTTTCATTATCGTTCAGTTCTTTAAGTGTAGCCACACACGTGATTGCACTTTGATTTTGTATCAGCCAGTGCATTACATGTTTTTTGCATCGAACATTGTCATCCATATAATAAGTTTGTCAATACTGCATAAATTCATTTTAGTTAATACAAATTTTTCAATTTGCTTATCCACTACATGTTGTATCTCTTCAGTCGTTTTGTGTTTGTAAATTCAAATTTTATAGCTCAACAGTATCCAACGAGAGATAGGATTGGACTTTGTCAAAATAAAACTTTTGTCTTTGGATTATTTTTTGGTGAAGCGCAAAGTTGAAAAGAAGTCATAAAGATTATTATATTGTAGGAACAACGGGCGAAAGAGCCGGTAAAATTAAAAAAACCGAAATCTTTTCCACTCGCTTAATGACTGACCTCAACAATCAATACATATTTGCAAACTGTCTATCTTATCGGACTTGAACCTATGAATATCAGTGTCGCTGATAATCAATAACACTTGGACGAAAGCCGTTATATTCGTTTTTGAACTTGTTTTTGTTTTTATTTATAGTAAATCGCTTATAGTCAGCCATTCTAACCACATAATCAATCCTATTAAACGAAGCACACACAAGAAAATGTATGGAAATAGAAATTCTTGGCTGAGATACGAATGTAATTTCTTTTGCTAAAGATCGAACAATTTTAAAAATTGAGATTTTTCTTGGATAAAACTGAAAACATTTCTCTTCCGATCTTCCTATCTGAATACTATCAATAATTTCATTATTAATAGTTCATTATTGGAAAAGTAATCATACATAAATATCACATATTTTAATTTCAAAAACGATATTAAAATTGTCCGTAAATAAATACAATAATAAATATTGTTTATATATTTTTATAACATTTTTTTGTCATTTATGCATTCTTAGAAGTTAATCACCTAGTTGAGATTTTTCTTATTCTTGAATTTAGCGATTCAGTCCTCAAGAAGCCCAGGAGGTCTAGGACATCAACAGCATAGAGCGGCAAACTCACATAGTGAAGATATCACTTATATAAGCATTTCGTCGATATATAAGCTGAAAAGAAAAGGTCCCAAGACCGAACACTGTAGGACACTACGTCTTAAAGGCAAGGAGGATGAATAGAAAACATCAACTCGCTGAAATCTCGAGTAGATAAGTAACTTCACTAGGAGTACGTTTAAACAGCGTCCAACTATAGCCCAACTTAAGTCTTCTAGCGGCTCTTCAAAAGTTCCCTTTTTGCGTTCAAACTCCGAATATAGCTAGAGAATCAAGAACAGCCCTTAGTTCTGAAACGCTGAGGCTTTAGAGGTACATACTTACTAACTTACTTATTGTAAGTTATTAAAAAGTTGAAGTTGAATAGCATCCACGTGTTGCATTTAGAAATAACTTGAAACCTGATACTGGATACATATATTCTAAACCCTCTAAGTGCGTAAATAATGGTCAAAGTGTCGAGCTCGTAGCTGTGGTATTTAGATTTATGTGTATATCCACAGCGTTAGCCGAGCTGGTTGAGGGAAATTTTCCCCTCCGTGGGCGAAGGTTCGATTCTTGCAAAGGGTACGATGATTTATCTGCTCCTTGTTTTGTCGCATAGGACATATGACAATAATTGTCGATATTCCTACCTTATGTTTCCCATAGACTTCATAATCTTGAGTATCCTGTTTTCTTTCGGTGCCTGCTATCATTTTGCTGTTCGCGTTTTGTTCACGTTCGGCAAGGAGAAATTTTTCGTATTCAATGATTATTATTAATTTCTGCTACTTGTTAAGGCCACTGACATTATTGGCTGTAGCTTCGGGCTGATAGATTAGTTGTATATTTATATAATACGAGTTTTGTGGTGGTCCGAAGGCACTAGCGAAAATAAAAAGGAAGATCTGGTATTTTATAAATTGCTTTTGCAATTTAATTGATTTATGATTTTTATAAATCCTCATCTAACTGAAGTAACTTTCTTTACATTGGCGAAACTCTCTTAGATCTTGTGGAGAAAAAAGAAAACCAATCACCTTTTAATCTTCACAAACTTTGCTTTTAGCGAAGTCCACTTATATTGTATAATGTAAGTCGATGCAAATCATCTTTTCCTATAATGGACGCACTCAAGACAATTTTTAGCAATGTATTCAACAATGGATGATGATGATAATTGAGAGTCCAAAAGGAAAAACAAAAGATGATAACATTCCCATATAATTAAATACTTGCGGAAAAACTTTAATTCAATTGTCTGCGACAATTTCACAATTTCATTCACCTCAGGTAGACATGCGGTCGGCAATTTTGTCATTCCAATGTTTTTGCCCACAAGTAACCTGACACTGCGCGTAAATGCAGTGAATGAATGAAATTTTGATTGAATGAAATTGTGATTGAATTTTACGCTTTATTTTGTAATTAAATAAGAAATGTAAGTAAGTAAGAAATGAATGATATGAAAAAAGTTTATTTTTTAATAAATATGGTTAAAGAAAACGTGGTCTTTGCTTTCATTTCTATGGAACTTAGTATCCAGGGAACATTTTTGATCGTTCACTTCTCTGGAACTTAGGGCCGATTCCAATCCAAGTCTCCGTCCAGATCTTGATCTCAGTCTGACGTCAAATCGAGATCAAGACAAAGCAAAGGTGTCCCAATTCGTTTGCTTTGCTTGATTTTTGACATTTCGTTTGTCGTTTCATGATTGATACTAATGTGCCTATTAACGAGGAATTTATGGAAATTACACATTATTTTTGTTTTGAAACATTTGTTTTTGATTGCAAAAGCTATTAGCTTATTGTAAATAAAAAAATAATACGAAAGATTATGTTTTCTTTAATAGAAGCTATTCATAATTTGCATGAAGTCAGCTCAAAGGTTGACTTGATGAAGTATTATACAAACTAACCAAGCTCCAGGTTGCCTCGGTCTGACGTCACTAATTGTTATAACGAGACGAAGGCGAAGTCGAAGGCTTGGATTGGAATCGGCCCTTAGTGTCCTGAGAACACGGCGTGTCTGAATAATTTCTACAGTGTGTATAATATGAGCACTGCTTTTCCACATAGTATATGGATTAGCATTGCAGAGACATATCTAGAAAAATAGAGGGGTAATTCCACGCATGATCGTCATACTTTCTGAATTGAACCTCTTCGATTTGTTTGAAATTTTGTACATATGTTACTGCTTATGAAGTAAGCCTATGACCGAAATAATTTTGAAAAATAATCCCTAATTTTGGAAATAGCCCGTTTTAAATTTTGAACAAAAAATCCAAATTTTCTTCAAATCTTGCACACTATAAAAATTCATATCTCAAGTTGTACTAGTCCGAAACACATGAAATGTGACTCGTTTTAAAGCATAAGCTTCAAGGTTTTCGAGAAAAATAAGCCCGAGAAAATAGCAGGACAAAAAGGATCAAAAGGATATTGCAGTATCCTTCATCCTTGAATATTCTTAAAACTGTATTTTTAATTTTTTTTATTTCTTATAGTTATAAAGCAATAAATCTGTAATATATAAGTTTTATTACTCATAAAATATACATTTTTACATTTTTCACGACTTATGGGGCTTACAAAATAAAACAATTTTATTACTCTATAAAACGGAAAATATATTTATACTTAACATATTATTATATAAATTTGTACGTCAGTCATGACAAGCAACTATCTTCATGAGTATAGAGTATAGGAAAAAAGTAACGCAATTGCACTGGAAAATAAAACTATAAACACGAACCTGTTATTGTGAAATAATAAGAAGCAATAAAGTAGGCTGGAAAAGGCTAAAGCAGGAAAAAGTTAGTAATATTCTATGAAAATGTCCTTGCTTTTCTATTTTTTCTCAATGATGCTTCTAGAAATATGAATTGATTCCATCTTGATGACTTCAAATAGCAGATCTGATATTTCTTTAAAAACCTTTGACCTCACAAACACATTTCACAGGTTATGATGA
Organism: Dasypogon diadema; assembly: GCA_006980735.1. Lineage (NCBI taxonomy): Eukaryota > Metazoa > Arthropoda > Insecta > Diptera > Asilidae > Dasypogon > Dasypogon diadema. The sequence goes on from QYTT01083733.1 coordinate 54,743, forward strand.
GACAAAAGGCAGGAAAAGGAACGATTTTTAGGATTTATTAACTATTAACCACACTTGGCGGTCTGTCAGACCGGCAGCGTTTTTCTCTCTAATAAAGAAAAAATTGTTTACTGCACTCCACACATCTATCGCTGCAATAACAATATTTCTTTACATCTAAAAATTCGCCGTTCTATTAGGTATAAAAATAGCACGTACACTTAAGTGTAAATCAAAATTGTTAGCACAGAATAGAGACTAAATCAGAGGTCTTATCAGGAAAGAGAAATATGAAAATGAAATCTTTGGTTACGTCAAACCCGATCGTAGTCTGTTATTTGGGTGTTTCTTTCAATATTTTGAGATACTGGTAAGTGTTAAAGACCAAAAACAAAAAGGATACGCCCACTTCCATTCACTGGTTCGCAATCTGGTAATCTTTTGCTTGGATCTGACTGACTCACGGTGGGATTTAATTTATCACAAACATACGAATAAAATATTCCAACATTTTGGCGTACTTGACGGGATTTCTGATTTGTTTCGTATTTGGTACCATAAGTAATTTCTTAATAACACTTAGTTCACTTAGAGATGTTTAATTGAACGAATTTCTCAAAAACTAAACTAAAATTGAAATGTGTTAAACTTCTAAGAATATCTTTGTATAAATTCTGTTTCTCTATACCATCGATTCGGGCAATCGAATCACAACCTCTCCAAGAAACACACATCTATAGGTGTTCCCTATAAGATCGGAATATTTTGAATGCAGTCTTTTTCCTTAGGTTTTCTAACATGTACTATACCATCGGACTGCATCAAATTAAATAATCCAGAAATCCTGAAATACTCTGCATATATCCTTTGAGAAAAAAGTGGTGTGCCAATGGACTATGGCTTCTCATTTCACAGTCACACCAAATTAATAGTGAGACAAGGCGTTAAGCAGTTTTATTCTAATAAATTGTATCGCTCTTTTTTTAATGTAGTTCCTAATCAGACAACAATCAAACATTTAACATAATAACCTTTATAATGAATAACAAACAGAAGACCAATTGTATTGGATTATTTTAATTTTTAATTTGTCTAGGTATGATAGGGTTAGATACGAATGGAATTTTTCATCTTAAATTCAATTAAAAACAAGAATTTTTATATTAACACGTTTGTAATCTCGAATTAATACGGACAAACTTTATTCTTCAGTCCTTTATTCTCACAGTTTTAGCCCAGTTCTGTCATGTAAAAGTAAGTAAAAAGTCATGAACTTGTATAATTGCTGTAAAACTTTTTCTGTTCATTTAAAAATCAATAATCTTCCAGCAAGTTGAAATGGAAGTAATAGTTATTCTTAGCTCTGTGGTAAGATTGGTTTCCGGTTTTTTGTTTTTTAATTTTTCAAACAGTACAATTTTTGCCGCAATGTTCTCTTACTTAAAACAGTACAGTGTGAAACTATCAAAGAATCGGTAAAATATTTTTTGTTTTAAGGCTGTGATTTAATAAATTAGAAATTAGATGATTTTAAAAAACGATTGCGGGTTTCAAGATAAATATATACAAGGCATCCTGTTGATTGTAGCGAACATTTTCACTGAAAGAGAAATTTGAATTAATAACTTATAACGCTGTAGCACCACTGGGAGGTTGTAAAATTTCATGCTAAAAATTATGACTTACTTGTAACATTTGTCAGGCTAAAATTTTCCAATCTCCTCTGCTCTAAAATTTCCCTCAGTCTAAGTCTATGCTGTCCTGTCACCTGAGCTTAGACTTGAAAAAAAATTATTTTATTGCTGCATAAAACAGAAGAACTATAACCTTTTACTGTATAGTAAAAATAAATTAAGTAAAGTAGAAAGAAGGAGGATAAATTAACGCTAGATATATAATTTTTTAAAATTTTCTAATTGGAACTTGAAAATTCTAAAGCAGTAGTTTAATAAAAAAAAGAGAAGAAGAAAACAAGAATTATTACAAAAAATAAAAAAGCCCGATTAAATAAATTTTAGTTTTGCTAGTGGTGACGGGTGAAACAATAGTTTCATGTAAATTTCTTTAAATTTGTGTTTTAAAGACTAATTTTTAGTCGCACTGGTTGGGACTCAGTATACCGGAAATGGTTCATTAATAACTTACACTAATGATCAAAATTTTTCCTTCATTAGGGTTTAATGAAGTTAAAACCACCTAGAACCAATATTTTTGTTGTTATATTGTTTTCTCAGTATAAATTCTTGGTATTGAGAAATTCAATTTACGAAATATAATATCAGCATCTTGTTCTGATCCATTTGCTTGATCAAAATCTGTTTGACAGTAACACAGCCGTATTTCTTAATAAGGACACGGCTGCATGTTACCAATTTCCTAATGGTCATTTAGTGTTTAATGATCATTTAGCTAATTAACATTTAGTAGTGCTGTGTGTTTAGGGTATAGCTTCGTTTGCAACTAGTACGTTTTACGCAGTATTGTTTAAAAATGAATATTTCCACAAATATGTTCTATAATTTTTTCTGCTAGCTATTTTTGATAAATTTTTTATGTCCTAATTATGGAGTTTCGATCACACTTCACTTTTTTTAGAATTGCCACAAAATTAATAAAGCGCGTTTCTACTCGATTGTAGTAAAGCAGACAAGTTGACATGAACAGGCGCATCTAACTCAAACCTCTGATAGCGGGCACAGTACGATTGCTTGCCAATTCTACAGTATCTGTCCTTGTTGACATTATCTCAGAAGTTTTCTTCAACCTGATAACAGCCTGACTGTACGTCTGTTCACATAAATATAAAATATTAATTGGGTATATGATAAAAGTGCAATTTGAAGGGGGGATCTATTTATATTCCACGTGTGTTCGTAAGTTCATTGCAACGATAACCTATATTTGTTACTTGGTAATAATTACTAGCCATCTAATCTTAAAAGCTGAAGAAAGCTGAGCGAATATAATTTGTGTGAATCGGGTTTGTGATTGTGCATGTCCAAGATAAAATTACCTGGTGTCATTAGATTAGGTAACATTACTTATACCGTCTGCAACTCAATTTTCTTCTTTATAAGAACAATTACATTTCTTGTTGCCACTGACTTGCATCCTTAAAGTGGATTCACGAAAAGGGCAACCAGAGGCTTGAGAACTAGAAACGTAACCGAGGAAAGGAAATATAATAATCCCCAGTCACGGAGGAACGTAAACTGTATATTTGCCATAAACCGGTTCCTGTGGACTTCATTTAAACCGGCATTACTCCGTGGCTGCTTTATATTCCGGAGATGTCTAAGTTACTTGAGACATAAAGGACGATGTGAGATTGAAAAGTGTGAGCATATTTGCATACTTGAATAATTGAAATCGCATTGAATTGCTATCAGGTTGACTGAAATTATTATCATCATTTGACTTAAAAGATCAGATTTAATCATTTTTGTGAATTAAATTTGAATGCCCATGTTTTTCCATATTTTAGGATTTGTTGAGACCTTAAGTTCGTGTAGACACTTATTAAGTACTAAAGCATGTATGTAAACCCATTCGCACTCTGCTGCTATTGATAGCTAACTCAAACAAATTTTTGCCATTTCATTTTGATCTGTGTAAATCTAAATGGTAATATTCGTGTCTACTGTGTAGCTACTGGTTAGTAAACTAGTATTTTACGTGATTCATATATATTAAACATAATGAGACGTTTAATTGAAACTTTAAGCGCAGATTCCCTGGTTTTTCAAAACACATATAAATTCACATGGAGGAGCACACAAAAGTTAAAAAAGAAACGAAAATTGAGATAAATTACCAAAAGGTGGTGGTTGTAACTGGCAATGCAGACTGTAACTTTTTTTAAAGAAACCTTTCAAACCTTTGCATGAAAATGTTTCATTTTTCAGTTATGATTATTATGATTATTCTGAACTGCAGAAAAATTGTATGTGTGACGATGAGCAAAAGCATAAAGTGGTATTGTTGAGGTTACTGGCTTTAGCTGGCCAAGATACACATAATTTCTCAGGAATCTGCTTTCAATTTTCGTTGTGCGGCTGCAAATTCAGTACCCGAAGGGGGAAAAAAAGCATACAGTGGCGGACCGCCCCGGAACTCAACTCTTTGGGGGCTCAGAATTAATTTAACCTCGTATGTCTTAATAATTTTTATGTTGCGTTAAATGTTTTATATAAGCTGCACTTTAAAAATTATCAAATTTATTTAAGAATTAATTAACTAGTGAAAGTTTAAACCATTGTGATGGTTTTGTTCCTCCTCCTTGTATAAAATAGAGACCAGTGGTGTACTATATGGAGCTTAAACGTTTCGTTATCACACATTTTATTAAAATTGACTTATAAGCTGTATCGATTTGATAAGTTAGTTTGCTTGAGGAAATAAGAAGGTATCAAAAATCGTAATAGACATAACCAGAACTATCGCTACTGTACGTAAGAATATGTTTAAAAAAACATTATTCATTTTTATGGAAGCTGATTTTACAAGAAAGTAAAATATCATTACTTACACTGCTAACAACAGTACCTGTTTCTGTTACTTGCTATTGAAGGAGGCGAAAAAGGAATTACATCCGAAGAAAGAATTAATAAGAGTTAGGAAAGCATGTACCGCAATTAATCTACAAGAACCTCTAGATCAAAACACTTTATCATTATGTAAATATTTCGAGAAAGTTATAGAAAATCTTATTACATTTTTGAGGTGATAACGTTCTCTCCATATTTATTTCATTGAAGTAATAATGATGTGAATGTTTTCTAAAGCTCTCTTGTGTTCCCTTGAAATTGGTATGCAATATTGGCGACTAAAAGATAAAAAAAATAAATAAGTGGCAGGACTCACGATCATAGTCTATAATATATTGAAAGAAAAAATTCAGTATGTTGAGAACCAAATAAGAAACCAGAAAAAAACTGAAATACCGTAATAGTGGCGTTCGTTCCAATACTCGAGCTCTCGCGCTACAACAAATACGTTCTCTACTACGCATATATCTGGAGAAATTTGAATTATTTCTTCTTTTATCCTGCAAAATACTTATTAGAATATGAAGGTAAAAAGGTGTGGCAAAAATAAAACAATCTTTTAATAAAATTTATAAAAAAAGACGCTACAAAGTAGAAAATAATTTTTAGCTGGTCCAGGAATTTTAAAATGGGTAACTCTTAAGTTTCATATAAAATTTAATAAATGCATGGGATACCGCAATATTTTCATCTTTTTGTACATTAGTGTTAGTACTTTTTGATTTCATCACAAATTCGTTCGGTAGTTCGAATAGTTCGCACAAATATCGTGTCATCAGTAATATTATTAATATTTTTTGTAATAAAAATGCTAGAATAAAATTCAGAAATTGTACTATCAAATAAAAAAAAAGTTGAAAAAAACACCACGCATTTTGCATTGAAACATAATTCACTAAAATCATTATATAAAAGTGACTAGGTGTGAGCTTTAAGCGAGGTCAGAAGAATCATTTATTAAGTTGATGCATATATGATATGTAGTATTGGTACAAGAAAACGAAGCTGTATACCAGATATTTATTACACTGTTTATTCCTTCAAGTTTAAAGAATTTGATAATTTTGATGTTCGCTTAAAATTTATGTTAAAATTTGGGTATTCAAGTACTCGTCACATGTTGTGTTGAGATTGAGTAAATGAATTTTGCGTATCCGGGACATCCGGGTACTCAAGTAAGAGTGTACTAAGTACTCAATTGGAGAGTTTTCGAGCATTTGAGTTTGAGAGTATTCAAAAACTCGAGTATTTGAGTTCTGAACATATTGGGAAATAAGAATGTAAGCTAATTACCAAGTTTTCAAATACTCCCTTACTCAAGTACTCGGATTCTCATTCTCTCATGCAGTCAACTACTCGGATACTCAAGACTCGTTTACTCGGACTCGGATCTTTTTACTTAAAGAGTACTCGAGTTCATGGGTATTCGAGCAGGAAGAGCCGTATTTTTGACATTGCTGTATTTGACATAATATACCTTTGCCGTTTTGGAATGAGTTGATCTGAAAAAATTCTTGAATACAGTATAGGGTCTCCTTTAATAAAAAATCTATCCTTTTAATTTCTATCTAAAAAAGACCGAAACACAACCTATTTTTCAGGGTATAAGATTGGGATCGGCCCTTAAGAAATTCAATTTTTTCATTGTTTTTTTAATAATTTAAATTAATAATCTTAAAGAACATTTTCGAATACTCATCAGATCGGAAGAGCA
>QYTT01083734.1:0-19286 GCA_006980735.1 Dasypogon diadema
GGTTTGTCGTAATTGCAAGGAAATACGACTTCGCTGAGAAGCTCTCTCTATACAAAAGTTTGTATCTGGCTAGGAGAAGCGTCAATATTGCCGGTCTAATTGCAACAGCGTCGTAACTGACATTTTTATGACTTTTGAGATGTAAAATTTCGCGTGTTTCTTTTCTGTTCATTTCCACTAATTGCTCTAAATTTCAAGGCAAATAAAATATAGAAGAAAAACCGCAATAACTTCACTTTTTTCATGGCATTTCTTGGAGAGCGTGTTGTTGCGATTTATTTTTTAAAATTGGAAACATCTGACGCGAAATTTGTAAGTAGATCAAGAAAATGTTATGGTTAATAAATTGAAGTGAAAATATTTTGAAATTTATTCCAGAACGACGACTAATGACGGCCTTATACCTCAAGGCATATTTCCAAAAAAATGCAATCATTTCTAACAACTGGGTCACCTTCCTGGATTACACTTTGTCGTGTTGAAAAGTCTTAAGTAATTTCTTATTACCACCAGGGCTACACCGGTGAGGATTGCATATTCTCGGTGTCTTCAGCGATGTAGGGAGGATGTATTTGTGAGGAAAAGAAAGCCAAACTAATCCAATTAATTATGGAATGGAAGTTTTCATTAAAGAAAATCAGGTGGGGATATCCGTGGAAGCTGCGGTTACTACTCGTAAGGGCATCAAGGAAAGCGTTAAAATGTGCAGTCTAGCGCCAATAAACGGGAACCGTTGGCCTCTTCTTTTAAAAGGGAGAACACAGAAATGTTGTTGTAACAACAGGGTTGGCCGTGAGATCCACGGCTCCTCGGCGACTAGGAACCCTACACCTAGCCTAGACAATTCTTCTGTCGCTAACAGTGATGGGCATTTACGCGTAGAATTGCATTGTTTACATTCCGGGGTAAACAATGCGTAGACAATGTAGATATTTCATAGTTTACGTAGACAATGTAAACTTTTGGTAGAGTCAGGCCCCATTTATGTGCTTGCTCGGTACTTTAGCTGATTTAGCAAAGCTAATTAAAAATTTTTCCATACAAAATATCACATTTTAACTGGGCTTTATGTACTGGCTGCACATAACTAAACTAAAAAAATAGAACTAAATCGGAAAATGGTTACGTCAAGTGCATATTTAACGCAATTTGCTACTTTAGTTCTGTTAAATTTTTTGTATATAAGCAAGGCTATTGTAAACAATGCAACATTTGGTAAATTTGTAAACTATCGATTTAAGCTGTTCTTCCCTGACACCATAGAAATATTTTGGTCTATTATTTTTGAGCCAGTGCTAAAAGAAACAATAGCTATCCCCTTAGGATAAGCCCTTCCCCTTATAATTACATGGACAAAGCTACCGTTTTTTTGTCTTAGATCCTCTTAAAATTAGTTAATATTAACAAACCTTTGTTTTAGTAAAATATAATAATCGAATTTCTCAAATTTTTCCCGGAAATTCCGGAACCTACGCATTTTTTTAAAGTGCCTACATGGTTCCAGAAAATACAATTAGTATTAATGCGGAACGACGGGTGGTACCCTCGCCTGTGAAGAGGTTTTTTTTTACAGAACGCACCAGTGGTACTCTGACTAGTAGACAGGTATTTTTGCGGAACGCACCGGTGGTACACTGGTACCCAACTTGTTAATGCAACTTCTTTCTCACTATTAGAAAAATATTAGCTAATTTTTAAATTCTCATCTAATCCCCTTCGTTTTCTACTCTATGGTTGCGAACCTTTAACTCATTGAGATGTAAAAAATACTTCAACTGGAAAACTAAATAGGCCAGCTTTTGTAAATATATAAAATACATGTCGCTGTAATCAGTTTGTTTTTGGATGAAGTGTAATAAGGATCATAAGTTAACACTAATGCTAATTGCAACTAGTGCAAAATTATTCTCAAATCCTAAGAAAATTACCTTTCATTTCACCTCTCTCCATTTTTGAATTGTCAATAGTTTAATTTAAAGTTAAATATTAATTTTTGGATTTTAATTAGGAACTATTGGTTTACTGATTTCAAATTCTGTTGTACTTTTTCAATTTTGGCACTGAAAACTTAGTTTTTGCACCACTTTATAATCTGAGCAGTTGTACTAGAACTTATGTACATTTCATGGAAATCGGAAGGAGCAATAACTGAAGTATTGAAAGTCGACATAAATAAAACAAACGTTTTAAGGTTTTTGAAGTCAAAAGTTTCTTACTTCTGTAGACGAAGACTACGTCATTTTTTACGCGTCGACAATGGCGTAAAGTAGACAATTTGCCCATCACTGGTCGCTAGACCAAAGAGAATCAGACCGTCTGAACAGGAAACTCTTTCAAAAAAAAAGTAAAGACGGCACCTATGCTCAGATTGCTAGGACAACTGCCGATACTCATATACGGGAGGTGGGTGTGAATGTTGGCGTACTAGGCAGAGAGATCGTGGACATCGACATCGACATGGACATGCCCGATTCTAATGCTTCAGAAAAAAATCACTATTGGTCTGTCTCCAAGGTCACCGATACGGTGAACTTCTGAGGGAAATTGTAAGGAGCTCGGAGCTCTGTAGGAGTTGATGAACTTCTGCAACTCTAGCGAGTATGCGTGGCCCTAAATGGCGAACCGCATTCAAATCACTATATTCTCGCTTGATTTAAAACGCTGAATGACTTTCAAATATCCCAAATATTAGGAGGATGGCCACAGGAAAGGATATTATTTCATTTTTTGTGGGTTGTCACAGTTGTCTACACTTTGGGGGGTGGACGTTCACGTCATTGGCTATGTAGATAACGTGGCATTGGTGGCGAGGAGCAAGATTATATCTGCTACCGCTGATATCATGAAGAGTCTCCGAGTGGCGGTATGAGGAACAGGGTCTCAACATCGCTGTGAGCAAGACAGAAACAGTAATCTTCATTAGGAAGACAAAGGATCTAGAATTTAATCCACTTACGCTGTTATGATCTAAGATTAAGTTTTCTAGGGAAGCCAAATACCTGGGTATATGCCTGTTTGTGAGCAAGATTGCAGCGGAGGTGGCACTCAGTATGCAGAGGGACAACAGATTGTGCTCGTCAGAGGCTGGGCATAGGAGGAGAGTACGAGTATGGGCATATGGGCATGGATTATGTAAAAGTCATCAGGGAATTCAGGATGTTTAAGGATAGGACCACGAGGGTTAAGATAACTGGAAAGTTTCACAAGACTTTCTCAGTGACGAATTACTCCCACAGAAAGGACCGGTGGATATTCACAGGCTACCATCATCTATTTTCTATACTTTTACTTCACTGATTGGTATTCCTTCACTTTTCTTTTTCATCAAATATATACAGAGCATCTCATGAACTTTGGCTATATTTAAAAAAATACTCTAGAGCATTGAAGAGGATATACAATTTACAAAATAGAGATCAGTTAAAAGAGAGAAAGAAGAAGGCGAGCAGTTTATAAATGGCCTAGTTTAATGGTTTAATCATGCCTATCAATGAGTAGAGTAACTAAAGTACCTGGAAACCATTGCCATTCACCATTGATGGTGATCAGTAAGGATTTTTCTTATATTTTATCTTATCCTCTGTTTATCGAATGAGCAGTGTATCACAACTTGCATGTCTTAAAAAAACGTATTTAATTATATAAAAATAACAACCCCGTAAATAAGTCACAGAACAAAATAACTGCGGAAACCCTTCTAATTTTCGTTAAATTCCAATCCAATAAATTATGGGAATTCTCTTGCATTTTAAGTCACCAGTAATTAATTCTACCATAATTTTATTTGTAAAGGATTGGGCAGTTAGCCAATTCTCATATCTCCCACTAACAGGAAGAAGGCAAACAGAAATTAATTTCTTAAATGCATGTGCACAAGTTTTCCACCTCAACACTTGTAACAAAAGTTTCCTCAAGAATGCAATTACAGCCGCCAGACATTAGAAAGCAAGATACTTTGAAGAAATGGAATCTAGCACCCATCCTTGGACTTTCCAATTGGCTTCTAAGCCGAAAGGAAATTAAATATAAATTAGATGGGCGAGTAATCCAATCAACCTGAAAGTAGGAGATCGTTAGACTATAAAACTTCTCTGATGGCCATCAGAACACCTTCAGCCTGGTATTCAGTGCAAGAAATGTGCCCTCAAACTTAAATTGATGGGCTCATAGTTCCTTCTGCTTTGAATTAAATCGATTCCTTTCGTCATTTATTTATCCTGATGGTGACTTTATTATAATGATAGCTATTTTAACTTGTTAATACCGCAGGGGTGTATCTAAGTGCTTCAGTTCCATTAACTGTGGAAATAGCTTCTTCCTTTCAGAACGAAGTAGTTAATTTTAGAGTTGTGGGCACTTGACATCTTTCTTTGGAACGTATTCAACAAAAGAAAAGACATTTCGAGGCCTAGGGCATTCTGACGAAATATGGAACTGCAGGATCTATAAAAAGATTCAATGCGCTTTCTTCATTTAACCGCCGGCTTTAAATAGGTGAGCTAGAAATAATTAAGCTAACAAAGGGGCACATTGCCCGGGGTTTGTGTATACAATTTTCAGATCTCATCATTTTTTATGTTCTGCATGCACATCTTTTCCTTTAGGGTAGGATAAGTACGTTTAGAATGTTAGGGATGTGAATATAAAAAATTTTCCCAAGTTATTCTTTGACTCCAAAAGATTTAATCTCATAGTTTACCTTGAATAATTTAATTCTTACGAGTGTATCTTACGAGAAAATTGCATGATTATTAAATGAGGAAAACTAACAATGTGATACAAATGCCTAAGCAGTTTATTCATACAAAATGCTTCAACGTTTTAATCACAACTTTGCGGTAAATTAAATCGCATCGTATGTGGCATATGTGGTGAACATATCGACAAGAACAGCCAAGCGACAGATTAATGCGCATGGTGTGATTTGACGTAACACAAGGTTTCTTGTTCCTAACGACACTTCTGATTTAGTCTGTGTTCTGTGCTCCTGCTTTCTGCGTTGGTTTGGATTGTGCAAGTGCAGCAGTGTGTAATGAAGAAAACTTATTGTATGCAGGTTTTAACTTCATCAATCTGCATATTAAGTAGATTGAGGCTTGAAAAGAAGGAAGAAGAAAATTTGCATTTCCTCTTGCTGAAGCCCTAGGAATAGGAGCACATGTCAAGCATCCATCAGCTCCATCATCACCTTTTCATGGACTTTAAATAAGCATCAGTATCAGTAAGCAGGCATTGCTGGTGTCGCTGTTTAGCATTAGAATACTCTGGAAGATCACTGAACTTTGTGGTCGCACCATGGTGGAGTCCACAATGATCATCCGTATAATGAGAAACTCCTCACAAGTTAGTAATGAATTAAAAGAGGCTTATCTTTATATTTATTAGATTGATCGGAAAGTTTTGTCGAATATTTTATTTAAACTATATTTTTTATTTTATGGAGTTAATCTTCTTTAAAATTTCCATTATTCTGTACCACTGCACTTCATATTTTTGACAATTAATATCTACGTAAAACTCGTGCGAAATGTTCCTGCAGAGCCTCAGATACCTTATCCTAATTTTTACAAATTTTTCCCACTGTGGAAATTCTGGGGGGAATAAAACAAGTGGTAATCTAAGGCAGAATATGGTGGATGGTCAAGTACTTCCCAGTCGAGCTCTACCAATTTTCATTGAGTCCGAAAAGTTGCATGAAGTCGAGCATTCTCCTGCTGAAAGATAACTCTTTTCATATGAACAAATACTGGACGCTTAACTTTATGGCATTGCTCGAACCTTGCAGCTGCTTGCACTTCGGTGGAAGCAATTGGACAGATTTCTTGTCGCAACATTCAAATTGGCATTTTTTTGGGAACTCGAAAAGAATGGAATATTTTTCCACGCCTGGTGACTGAGAGGACTGAGGCGCACGTCTGCAGATTTTCTCCCCGGTTGGGTGCCAGTGGTTGAGACAATTCCACTGCCGGGAATTGTACTTACGGAGCCACTAGGATGTTGCACAGTAACAACTTCATGCCAAAAATTGTGATCCATTGCAACATTTCTCAGGTTAAAGTTTCCCAATCTCCTCTTCCCTAATTCCCTTCCACTTAAGCTGTGCTGTGCCCATCACAGGGTTGTCCACTGAGCTTAGGCAGTATCTTTAAAAAATCATCAGGGTTTTATTCGCAACAGTTAACCAACAAAGCATGATAACTAATTTCTCACTAGGAGACATTCGACAGGACTTTCCGATCAATCTATTAAATTGATTTTTGATCGCACACAGTTGCAAAATTCTCTCCTCGAATTCTATTTAAAACAAATCCAAGTAGGATTTTGGATATGTGAATGATGTAAATAACGCGATCAGGAATCTATTTATTTCAGTTTTTTTTAAGAGGTATGAGACCACGAGGGTCCCATGAACTCAGGGCATTTCTAGACCAATTGTTCCTCCACCCGAGGACATTGAGTACATGGGCCGGAGTTTGTCGGTAATTTAGCCACCCGTTGGACTTTGTGAAAGCCAGGATACGCTCCCACCCTTTTCGCTTGCCTGATACAGTCCGTCTAAGAAGTTCCTTCCCGCTTCCTCTCCGCATCCCCTAATCCTCTCCATTCGTGATCGCTTGAGCGACCGATTCTGTGTTACTGTGCCCTTAGGAAACTATGTCCCTTCAGAATTGAAACTAGTACGTTAATCATGGTTTGTTTAATCTGAATTTAGATGTTGAGCAGGCGTTTGGTGGGCCTCACAGTTTCTTAGTCGTTCAGACAAACAGGGTCACTTCCCACAGTTGATAATGTTTGAGCGTTTGCGTTAGATGTTACGAAGGGTTTCATCATCTTTATCAACGATGATGCTTAACAAGAGAGGCCCTAATAAAGATCTCTGAGATACTCCATGTAATAGAGGAAAACGAGCGGGGAAAGAACTATCGACTTTTATACGTTGGTTACGTTTTGAAAAAAAGTTCGTAATCATCAGCGTGGGGGAGGTTCATTTTTAAATAAGAAATAAAATGACTTTAATACGATATAAAAGTCGGATCAATTCGCACCAAATTAAATTAAAGTTTTTGTTTTATTGCCACGAGTAATATTACTCTTGAGAACGAAAAACCGCGATGATATAAAAACACAAAAAGTATAATTCCAGTAGAAAATTTTGTCACTAATGAACGTGGTAATTAGTTATTTCTGCTATAAAAGCTGTTTCGATGCTATAACACATTATAATGTAATGTAGTAAGTAATTAACCCAACCAAACTCCGTAGGAAGAATGAATTCTTGCAAGAATTTGTAAGGAATGGGAATTGCTTACAAAGTAATGCACAAAATATAGCAAATCAAAATAAATATGGGGCAGGAGGACATGATTAATCATTACCTTGCACAGTACAGCATTTCAGGTAGAAAATGCGTTATCTGTTTATGCAATGCATCATTAATGCGGTTTATTGTGTGCTGGAGCGATAGAAGAGCAGGTTGAAAAGTGCCCCAGAAGTGAAAAGTTAATTTTTGTATTTTAGATTATTGGGACCGGTCAAGCACTGCATAGATAAAAATCTGTCTGTTTTCGAGCCCTTCCTCCCCTCCCAAGGCAAAACAAGACCAGCGCGTACAAGTAAAATCACTAGTGCTATAATACATGCCTGGCAAATAATGACAGCATTAATTTCTCTTCATTACTTCTATAACGCATGCCTGGTATTGCAGAACGTAACCATTATATCTTAATGTCTATGACATTGCAATGTAAAAGTAAGTGGCGTTCTTGCAAAGAGTAATAGGTACTCATTACTATCATGCGTTACTGAATAGATGCAGTATTCGTTACATTTCCTACTGGGAACTATAACTTACACAGATACACAGTAACGCACATGCTATATACATGCTATATACGGTACGGTCGTACAAAAACATTTCAATTAGAGATCCAGGAATTATTTATTATTATTGTAACTGCCACAAATGCTTTTATAAAACCTTGAATCATTTGGTTTTGTCCTTTATTTTTTCCCTTTGTACTTTTCTAAATTGATATAAAATAATTTTTTATGCAACCCTCTTATAAGTTGACCACATTTTCATGCTTAAAGTAATTCGTCATATTTTCATAGATTTTGTATTCACCACTTATGTAACTAATGCGGTAATCTACTATAGCTACTTCAAATTAGTTGTTTACGCTGTTTTTGAAGAAGAAATGAATTCCCTGGTCATACAGAAAGTAGTTATGGATCCAATGACATCGTTACGTAAAAGTAATTTATTTAGTAAGCTAGCAAGTAAGCAATTGCAGCTATACTCATACATTACAGAATCGAAGCGGTAACGCTTACTCCTACTGGAATAGCATTCCATGGCTGTTATACATTTAATAAGTAGCAGGCTAAAAACTTCCATCACTCACAGGAGCTACGCTACTCTTGATCTTTATTGATAATTAGTTATAAATGCGTAATTCCACTCTCATGCTACTAGTATTTGCGGCTAGCTCAGGTGTACCTCAGAAGTTTACCTTGGATCCGGTGCTTTTCTCCATCTTTATTAATGATGAACATATAAACATATAAAGCTGTTAAACTTGTGTAACTTTTAATTTTTGGCCAATATTGGCATAACATTTTGTTAATCGTACCTACTTTTCTGTAAAACTTATGGCTACCAGGAAATAATTATTAATAAAGAAAAAATTTTGACTCTTACCTCCATTCGTGTGGTGAATATCCCGCACAGACATTTTTGCACTCTTCACAGCGAGTTCCTTCTTCCACTTCTCTAATTATGACACCCTGGGAAAATAAACAAAACATTTTACTTTAATTTCACCTAAAAGGAATATAATTTAAGATTTGAAAGTTTTATAAAACGCACTCAGACATTCTACGTGTATAAAATTTGAAAAAGTATCACGTTTTTAAAGTAGAATAAATTGTGAGGTTTAACATGGTAAACAAACTTTTTCTCTGTGGAAAAGATTATTTATTAGACTAACCAGTTCTTGACCTATCTAAAAGGGACTTGATTTACACATCTCACATTCAATATGGATGGTTGAAAAACAATATTCTCCTGCATTTCGACGCCTCTTTCTGCAGGTATTGCCGCTGTTAAGTGATCCTTTCCATCGTACTGTTCCTCCCTCGCCATATCCTTTCCAACAGTTCTCGTTTATAAGTGTGGAAATTTTGCTTGGCTTGGTAACACAAGACGACTTTGAACTATAGCTTGTCGAAAATCACTGTCATTTTTCCTCTTCAACTACCACGACAATATCAACAAGCCAAGGGGATATACTCCACCACCATTTCTTGCCATGTTCGTACATCTGAAAGATCTCATCAGTGAATATTGGTTTGAAGAGGTTTACACAAGATGAGTTTCGGTGTTACGAGTAATGTGCTTCGCAAAAGGACTTCTTCTTTTTTTCCATGTTACAGGAAAACAGTTTAGCTTTTTACTTTGCTGAAAGTAGCTTGAGGATTCTTCGCTATTTACACATCTTGACAGTTGACGTCGATGAAACTGAAAAAAACCCCGGGTCAACATCAGATCAGATGCTAATGCATTAAATACATCCTTTTGTTGAGATTTTGTAACTATCTCCGCACTTTGTTACGGACAATTTCTGGTGCGTAAGGTTTCGCCGACTACCGCTGGAGATGGATGTGGGCCTGAAACATCGCGTTGGGCGCCACGCCGGAGACCATGAACTCAGGCCAAAGACACGATAAAACTGATTTAAAACCAATAAAACACTGTTTATATTGTACGTTCTTTTAATCTTAGAAATTCACTCAAAATTAAGAGAACACAAAGTGAAAATTCTAAACCTATCAAAAGGGTGAACTGAGCGGCATTTTCTCGCAGGCACACAAAAATTTTAATTTAAACTAAAAAAATCAAATTGAAAGAAAGATTTATCCTTGAAGCCCAGAGTTCCTCTACTCTATCCCCGGTCCAATCTTCGCATTGCTTTCACTCAGGGCTTCTTGGGTTTTCTCGGCGCTTTTTTTCTTCTGCTACAAAATTTCCACTTTTTTCCTCTGGCAATAAACCACATAAAAAATTCGCCACGATTTCCTTCTAATATTTTCTTCCATTCTGCAACTTCTTTTCTTTTCCCCTTACACACTTTTTTCTTTTGCGCGACCAACTCTGCTTCCACACTTCTTCACTCACAAGCTTGTTCTGGCACTTCCTCTTGGGTTTCCCGCTTCACCTAGCGAAGCCATTGATGTTTTGCTAGATGTTTTTGGTTTCCTGCCTCCCATTTTGGAAATTTATGGAATTTTGAATTTTTTTGCGCAAAATTTCGATGTTTCTTAAAATTTGATATTCGATTGTGGATATGGGGGTCAGGTTTTAGTTTCGATGGGGCTTCGGGTTACGGGAAAGCCAATGTAGCAGACTTCCCGGGGAGTTTGGGTTTATTTTCTATTTTTGCGTTTTCCGTTTCTGTTGTGTGCGTTGGTTTCGTTTAGCAAGGAGACCGGATCCGGTAGGTATATCACACAATTTGAAAGTATATCTTCTATTTATTAAACACCCTATCCTTTCTTTCAGAACAAGGTAAAACCCGCATTGTTCACGCTGCCGAATTCGCCTTACATTTCAATATTTACGAGGTAAGTAGAAGTTCTTATAAATCTTATAAATTAAACAATTCCTATCCCTTATAGCAACTATAATCCCTAGTACATTTACAATGATACTATTCCTTGCATCCTAGAACCTATCTACTCCATTGCATGCGATCTATTCATTATATTCCGTTTTAACTTCAATTTAATCGTTATGCTTTTCTTTTGCAAGCTTGTTTAATTAATAATTTGCCACTTGGAGACTTTGACTCGGTTTGCTTCGGAACTGGTAAGTAATATCCCAATTTTGTGTGTGCTTTTGTGTGTGTTTGTCTGTACGCATTATCAGCGGATGACAACGTTTGAGGTTGGAAGGAGAAAATATCAGGTGAGTATTCCAAATTTTAATCCACAGGTGTGTAGCCAGAAAAGGATAAGCCATAGAGGAGAGTTAAACCATCGAGAAAAGGTAAGCCTCATAGTTTCGCCTTTGTAAAACAATAATAGGAATTTTTTGCAGATTCAGCTTATCACTTGGGAGAGAAAGCAAAAGTCGGCACAAACACATACCCATCACCCCTATCGTATTGCGCTCTTTCAGGCTATCTGGACGAAGGCCCAATATGTACCATATCATAACATACTCAAAATTACCGATCCGTAAGATTCTTAATGAAATTCCCGCTATCTTCATCATAATCTTCATTAATTTTGAGAAATTTTCAAAAAGTCTTGTTGTCCAAACTAAGTGTCTACCTGTCCAAATAAAATGTTTACCTGTGCCGTTTAAATGCCGCCTATATATAATATAGAATCTTATACAAAAGATATTCGACAAAATTAAAATTTCAGCTCGGGCCCCTCAGGTCCACACAAATACCCCAAGGTTCAGTTCTGGGACCTTTTCTATTTAATCTTTATATTAATGATCTTGTTCATGCTGTTAGGGATGCCTCCATCCATACGAATGCTGACGATGTCCACATTTACTTGAGTAGGACCACTGGATTTCAAGAGATTATAGAATCAGTCATGATTTACAATGCATCTTCTACTGGTCTATTGAGAATAAATTATCCATTAGTGCTAATAAGTCAGCATGTATGGCAATCCACCTGTGTTAAGTAATGATTTCGTTTTTCCACATCGTATTTCAGACAAAAGTTTAGATGTTGAATGTGTATTCCTGGTGTAATTGGCAAGGTATATGGGTGCTTGCATCAGTTGTGGATCAGAAGGCTCATGGTGGCTTTCACCGATTGTGTGAGGTATGTTTATAATTTGCCTCGTCATGTTCATTTCACTGAATAGTATTGCGATCTACTTTAGGCACCACTTACATCTTTACCTTCAGTAGATTTACAAGTCAATAACGAGAAGATAAAATGCCTGACATCTTCTCCAAGGTGTAGACTCAAACAAAATATCGGAGCTTGTGGGGGGGGGGGAGCTGAGGAGCTTTAAACTATTTTGGCGTGGTTCCAAATTCCTATAACGACCTCTTCCAACAAAGCCAAATCTTCTTCAGGCAGAACAACAGAATCTTTGTTTTGACCTGTGTTTTTGAAAATCGATCTTTATTGGAAAGGACATGCACTTTTTATCCTCTAGCTGCAGTTTACGAAAACTATTATCTCTGATAGCAAGAAGAATTCCATGGGGTACCTAGTATTACATCTTCGTGACGGAGGTGTTGAAACGAGGACAAGTTCAATAATACCCGACACCGATCTACAATTATGTTTTTCGAAGGGTGCTACCGAGTTTTCGATTGCTACTCGAGTAAATTACGTGGGCGACAGCAATGCAGATGAATAATTCTATCTATAAACAATACTTATTCTGCCATAAATCGTTGAGTTCATTTTCTTTTAGGTAGCTGAACTGGAAAGAATATTTTTAAATTCGCTCCTAATGGAACTTACTGAACGCCCCACACATTGCGAACTTCCACTGCAAAAAAATCACCAAACCGAAAAGAAACAAGGAAGGAGGATATAATTGGTTTAGACCAATTATGTTATACCTTAAACGTAGGGAATAAAAGAGAATAATGCGTTTGTAGTTAATTGTCCGTGACTACTTATTCTTACATATGCGTAGTTGATCTACAAATCTTCAGGCACTTCTACTATCCGCAACGTATCAACGCACCCTTTAGCTTTGATTTGCCATTTCGTGAATATTCTGTTGTCCTGTAGTAAACCCTGTCTGCCATATTGGACCCGCGATTTTGAATCTCCAAAATTTGGCTAAGCGACCTCCAAAAGCCCATAAGGACTTATTTTCATGATGATCGAGAAACTCTTGAAAAAGTTAAGTTTAATGAGGCTAACCAGATTTTTCTTGACGACCTCGGTCAACTTTCTGTGTTCAATAACGCTACGAAGTCGTCCGAAGTTTCCCAGGCATGTGTTCATTGACGGCTGCCAGATTTAGTCTCGGTCAGTCTCGGTCAACTTTTCTTGCCCAAGCTCTAGATTTAACGCAAACTCAGGAGAAGTGTCATTCGTGGAAGTGACAGCCCAAGTTGTCCAGACGAGTATGGGCGGCTTTGACAGTTTTCCTGAGATTGTACGAAGTTCTCCCGATTAATATGGGAAGTGGCTCATTAAATAGACCTATTTACAACCGCTATATTTGATCTGCCATGTTGAATTCTTAAGCGTTAAGGCTAAATTCGTATTCATCTGCCCCAAAAACCTACATATTCGTAATTTTGCCAACAAATTTTATTGGCCATATTGGATCCCCCATTTTGAATTTAAGAAATCCGAATCTGGATTCGCAATCACCTCGAAAACCTATATATGCGTATTTTTATGACGATCGCAAAAACCTTTGAAAATAATTTACATCTCTGGCTTTAAAAAATAAAACTTTCATGTGGCAGCCCTCTGAAGGAGTTGGCAGATTTGGTCAATTTTCTCCCAGGATATTTAGATTTTATTAAAGTACTTGTGTACCGAATTTTATCTATGTACTTCGAAGCGTTTTCGTTTTAGAATGAAAATATCGATTGTTTTATTTGACATAGCTGGAGGTTTCATATGGCAACCCTATAAAGGAATTGTCCAAATTGGCCCATGTATCTGTGTACCAAATTTCAAGTCCCTAGCCTAAGGCGCTTTTGACATAACCCGCGGACAGACAGACAGACAGACACACAGACGGACATCTATTAAATGATGTCTTTTCTTCTCCCATTAATGGCAATGTAGTTTATTTCTGTGTATCATGAATATTTCGATGCCTTGCACACGTTTGCTCAAAGCTATACTACCCTACATCTAGGCTATAAAAGCATAACGAGACAAGGAGTAATTCCTTATCTATTTTTCCGAGCAAGCGACTAGGAAATGGACCTGGAAGGTCCACAAAAAAAACTCAACTGCCGATCTAGTCTCGTGTCTTGAAATTAGCTATCAGGAAGTATCTCATTTAGTCCTCCCGAATTTCAGAATTCGAATTGAACATTTGTCCAATCTTTTATATTTTATATTTCTGGAAAATCTTAAATGTATTTATTTCGTAAAACAACGTACTGCAGACATTTCAACGTTTGATAAAAGATTAGCTCATATCCTCCTCAGAAACAGAAATAATTTAAGCTTAAAAGTTTCTAGTCATTTAATTAAAGTTTATCCTGACTAAAACAAGGAATTTCCCTGATCCCCAACAATTATTATGCACCATTTCACTCAGCACACTACCGCATTGCAGGAGAGAACCCTCTTGGAGTCCCGGCACGCTCGATAAAAATCAGTTTTTCGAATTTGACCTTCATTTCATCCTTGATTAGGAAATTAAAAATAGGAACCAGGGGAAATGATTGAACTCAGATTTATCTCAGGATTCATGGCAGCATCGTGTCCCAAATTTCCATCACGCTACAACTCATTTAATTCAGGGAAAAACAAATCGGAAAACTGCAAGAAAAAGGGAAAAGAGGCAAATACGTATAATTTATCTGGAGTGATGCCAAAATTTTAGCTACAGAGCGAATGCGATAAGAAGAATGGTAACATTGCTAACTAGCACAGCTTGCAGAGGCGAACTAGGTCGCCCCGAACACAAACAGAGGTATGGCATGGTAGTGTTTGCCTCCAAAACAAACAATTCCCTGAGAAATGTTTGATAACCAAAAATTTGCAACAATCGATCTTTTGCTAGATACATTCGCCGATATTTGAGAACTTTGAACCCTTCCTTTCCTACTTCTACGTGACAAGTTTGGTGGCATGGATTTTTCAATGGATCTGTGAACTCTGTTGTTACCACGTCAAGGTTCTTTTACGTCAAGTTGTAAATAGATGATTGAACCGGTGTGATATAGACACTTTTCAGAACTCTTGAAAAGTTGCAATAACATGAAGTCATCGTCAACAGCCTTCGGTGAGCGCATTTACCAGGGAGGATATGCGCTCCCTCGAAAACTCTTACTTGCTCCCGGGCATTATGAAATGAAAAGGTCTTTTCCGCTTCAATGGGGCAGTTTGTATGCCGGGTGAAAGCATTTCATGGATTTGAGCCCTGTCACCCACTTGTTTGCAATGATATCCTTGTTCTGGTAAAGGCTCTCATGTCAGAGTCTGTTACATTTAAATTGATAGCGAAAATAACTTCCGACGTTGAGGATGCAGCAGCCCCAGTTGAGGAAAATAACTGTTGAATTTTTTCTCGCTTTCATGTCCGCTCAAGTGACATCATAACAAATGTCCCTGAGATTTTTGCTCCTTGTGGGGGTCATAAGTTCATCTTATAAGGGAAACTAAAGGAATACTTGAAGAACCCTCCAAAGTTTATGAAAGTGAATTACAAAGGATCCTGAAAAGGTGATATTAAACAAAGCTTGAGTTTTGAATAGCCATCATCGATGTACAGGTGAAATGGGTTCAGTTGAGAAGTATAATATGCGTGAAAATATTCAGAGAACAGTACTTCTTGAGGCGTAAATTTATATCCTACTTTTCATTACCATGGTCCTTCGGTAAGTCATGCTTTTATCTAAATCGATTTCTATCTCCGTCTCTTTCGCGTCCATGTTCCTAAAAGCCAAAACTAATTCCTACAATGAACTAAGCTTGCATTTTTTCAGTTGTGTCTTATTATATTATACTATTACTAGTGCAATCATAAAAAAGTGATAGAAGTATCGGTTTAGCAGCCTAGTTCATAACTCACAACATGTGATTATTTTAATGATTACATTGCACCAAAGTGTTTAACTAATCTTTCTACAATTACTGTAATTAAGTACAGTGTGGGTTAAACCTTTCCAACCAAGTACTATCGAAACAACCGCCGGTGGCCGGGCGCCCTGAAACGCACATCTTCAGATTTTCTCCCCTGTTGGCGTGGGTTTAAATACTGCACAGGACACGGCAATTTATCTTGGGTACCAGTGGTTGAAGCAATTCTACTAACAAGAATTTTACTTACGACGCCACTGGAGTATTGCACAGTAATAATTTCATTCCAAAGATTGTGGATCATTTGAGACATTAATCAGGTTAAAATTTCCCAATCTCCTCCTCCACAATTTTCTTCCGCCTTAGTTGTGCTGTGTGCATCATAAGATTGTTGTCCCCTGAGCTTACTTTAAAAAAATGAGTATGGTATCCCACAAGGATCAGTTTTAAGAACTTTACTATTTACGAGATTTATCAGCGTTGTAACATATGTAGATAAATGTCTGAAATTGCAGTTTGGAGTGATTTGAATATGAATTTTACAAAGAGTTATAAGCTCATTCGAAATTAAGGAATTCTGCTGAGTTAAGCAATCTATAAATATACTACTAGAATATAATATGGTGCTGCTCCGGAAAAAGTCGCCAGGCTCAATCTTGAAAAACCATAGTTAGGCGAGTCGAAATTTGGATGCATAATTTTTTAATGTGTTTAGTTTAAAAGCACAGAATTCACAATATTAATAAGAGAGTGGCCTACTAACCAAACGGTTACCAATTAGCAACAAAAGCAACAAACACTTGTTAAATTTCCACAAATTTTATTCAAATTAATCTTTGTAGTTTTTGTTGTTATTCAGGATTCATAAAAGCTATTTCCATCAAGTTCCGAACAAAAGAATAATTATTAACATCAAACTCTTACCTTTTCATGAACGTGATAATAAGTTTAATACTATGATAATTAGAAGGGAGTGGAAAAGTGCTCCAAGGAAAAGGTAGAACCCTGCAAATAGAAGCTAAATGTAGAGATATGCAACATTTATTTTCCCTTTAGTGCTAAATATCCTTTCAGGAGGAAAAAGGGCAGGTTGATGGAAAAGTAGGATCACTCACTCTCCTTGAAAAAGTAATAGATTACGATTGTTAAATCACTTTTTTTGGTATAACCAAAGCTCAGAGTACAATCAATGAAGATTAAAAAGAACGAAAGGGAAAAAAGAAATTGAGATTAAGTAAAAGTGCCGATGCACAATTTGTGCTTTACAATGTAGGATAAAATTAGTAGTATCACGAAATTCACTATTCTCCTAAACATTGTATTAAGGTTTTAACATGCGTAAAAATTGTTATACCCTTGTAGACTAGAGATTTCGGTAGAAATTCTTCAATAAAGCAGATAGGAAAGAATGAAAGATGTGTGACTTTATCTCTGTGCTCCAGAAATCGATTAAAATCGAGTGAAAACTTTATTTAAAACTTTGTTAAACCTACACAATGCAGTACATCCTGTAACTACCCACGCCGGTGGTGAGGCGCACGTCCGCAGAGTTTCTTCCCTGTTGGCGTGGGTTCGAATCCCACACAGGACACGGCGATTTTTCTGGGTACCAATGGTTGAGGCAATCCTACTGACAAGAATTGTACTTGTGAAGCCACTGGGATGTTGCACAGTAAAAATTTCATGCCAAAAATTGTGGCTCACTCGCAACATTTGTCAGGTTAAAATTTCCAAATTTCCCTTTACCAAATTTCCTTCTGTGCTGTGAGCATCATTTTTGTTTTACTATAGCGGAAATGCAATCTTTTTATCCCCTAATTCTATTGAAATAGTCAGGAAGAAGAGTATTTTAGAGTGGTCAGGCTACATTTGGCTTTAGATGTCGTTAACTCGATGTGATTCGCTCTATCTCAATTTTTTAAGTGTCATCGCTATGTAATTAAACTATGCGTACTCAAATATTATCAGTAACATTTCCAATCGATTTATCAAAGATTATGAGCAGGATCTGTGGACCTTCATTAATCCTCCGCGACAAATACTCCCTCCTACACCGTTTCACCGGAGTATCAAACAATGATGTGTAGAGGGATCCACCCCGCGTGAATTCTGGCTGTGAGTTGGAAGAGTGTGCTGCTGGACTGCCGTCCGTTAGCAAAAGCCTTATAGTATGTTAGTTAGAAACGTTCGAGGGATACCGAAGCATTCCTTTGCCTTCGGATCCTTTACCGTCCTTCTGTCAAGAATCGATCAGAGGGTTTTTAGGCAGTTTCCTAACCTTACAGTCATCCTCTTACTCGCCAAGGCCGAGCAGTCACACAGAATGTGCTCTGGTGTCTCAGTATCCTTCAGGCACACTCTGCCTCCCCCAATATGGAAATATCGTTCTAGGCTTTGGAACACCATCGGCGCTCTCTGCTTACATAAGATGTCGGCTTTTCATTCCCTTCGATACCTTTAACCCAACAAAGTGTTACCATCATTTTTCAAGGCAAACTCATCGAGCCTTTTTACAAATTCCATCGGGTGGAATAAATTCACCTCTGTCTGCTCCATCCATCTAACAACAGTTTGATTAGCGATTTTACCTCTTTGCATTTGAACCTCCTTTAAAAGGTCCAACAAACGAACAAGAGTCAGAATTTCTGCTGGTAAACCGAGGTGCATCTCTCTAGGCATAACATAACAGAACAAACTTAAGTCTTCAGAGAGGATCTGTGCACTTGCCCTGCCGTCAATCATAGACTCGAATATAAAAATATCCCTCGGTCCCTTCTCTGAAAGTGTTTAGCTGATAAGAACCTTGTGAAACCTTTCGCTTTCTTGACCTTCTTAATCCTGATTCTTCTATGCCTATACTCAGGTACCTGAGGAGTAGCATATACCATCCCGCTACAATCTGAATGCCACTTCCACTGCAATCTTCTTCGAAAAAAGATCTAGCGTTGTCAGACCCTGCAGAGTATCTATTACAACTGTGGGTGTATTGCGGACAGTACCTATAATGCCTATCCATGCTATTCTTCGTGCCTTAACCAGTGGCCGCATACTTGCAATCTGGCACGTCTTAAGCTATTAGATTACCGCAACAAATGTCTAACCATCATTGTATACATTCAGTGTGCTGAACCTCGGTGAGATACTCAACCTTTAATCCACACACTCTTCTACATTCATACAACACCACCATCGTTTTTTTGATCTTTTCATCCCCAGTAGCGAAGGGAAGCCATTACTCAACTGATTCCGAAATTAATTCTTAGTAAGCAGAACTACTTCTGACTTAGATTACCACCTATGTAAAGAATGCATTACTTCTACATGGAGATCTCATAGGTGGTAGTTAATTGCCTCCATTTTCCATTACCCAGAACAGCTTCAGTCATTGATTGATTGAAAGTAGTTATTCAAAAAGCACAAGAAGTCGAAAGAGAATGACGTAGTACGACGATGAAAACTTAAATTTTCACTGGAAAATACATGCTAAATCTCTTCTGAAAGAGATATGTCATTACA
>QYTT01083735.1:0-10839 GCA_006980735.1 Dasypogon diadema
TTTTTTAAATTTTTAATTTAATTTTTTATTTTTAGATTGTTTTAACCGGTCTTGATTTCGCTACCGAAATAGAGTCCAAAATTAAAAGTGTACCGGAATAGAATGACGGAACTCAAATAGTACAGAAATAAAGAAACCTTAAGAAAATACAACAAATATAAATTAGTATCGACCAAAAAAGAAGTAGTATAACCAGTCTTGTGACATTTGGTGTGTGGGTGTTTGAAAACGCAATTGAAAGGAAGAAAGTTGATACCACCGGAACCTGATAAGATAACTTATTTATATTGCCGCATAGAACATATAGTTCCCTTTTATTTGAGACTATTCGCACATGGCTACCTCCTCTAGTTTCGTAGACATACCTCTATATTCTTTTTAATACACCAGTAATTCTTGGGCAAGTATAAAAATCAAATAGAGTATTCGCAGCAGACTTTCAAGTCTTTAGGCCATTCTACTATCCGCTTCTACAATCCGCAACCTCTTACCGCACCAATGGCGAGGAAAAAGCTTTAAAAAGTAAGAATTTGCCTACTTACGAAGTGGATTTTACAAATTTAACGAAGTTAGTTTCAAAGGGTTCTCGAATTATCATACAGCAGAGCTGGGCAATCTTAAGTAAAAAAGTATTTAAGTTCTACTTAAGTACATTTTCGACTTAACAGTTATGTTTAAATACTTTTGTAATCCCCTACTTAGGACTCTTGGAATATAAGTACTTGCTTCTATTTACTTGCCCTTAAGACTTGGCTTTGTACTTAAACACCAGATCGTTACTTAAGTGTTTCTGAGTCTATTAAATACCTACATATACTTATACGAGCCTTTCAAGTCGCGGGCAACATGTAATATACAAAGCACCTCTTAAATGTCATCCAGCATGAGCCACCTTAATGTAAACCTTCCCCGCTTTCTAGTACTTTCCGGATTTCACTCCAGAATCATTCTTGGAGCCCGGAAGATTTCATATAAATTTTTCAATTATCCTTCGTTGATGTTCACCGTTTTGCTGTAACATATCGGACTCGACCGTAATGCCCCATTTTCTATAATTCTCTACTAAGAAATCCAAATTAGTAATATAAATGATTTTTATCTTTGCGCTTAAAATTTTCTCAACATCAATCGGATTTGCACAGTAACAGTTTTTGCTCTATCTGCAGCACCAGCGTTTAAGATATTATAATTTTCAGGAGACACATATGCTTATCTTATATTAATAGTAACTAAACCCTGCAATCTTCTTTACTATGCTGTTAGTCAACATACGAAGGTTGGAAAATTGTACTTTAAGAAGTACTCAGAACTTGTCAGTACTAATTACTTCAGTACTTAGTACTTACTTTTTATACATGTGGTACTTGCACTTGCGCTAAAGTACTTAGGCCTTCGGTACATGTACTTAAGCAATTTTTCTTTGGTACTTGCCCAGCTCTGATGGACAGACAGACGCATTGGTATGAAACCAAGTTTTATTTTCCATATATGGATACCAACGTTCTGAAGTAAAATGAGATAAGTGACATTTTTAGAAAACTGATATTATTTGCTATTTAAGGGTATTTTTCGTACTTCATCGATTGGTGAACTCCGTTCGCCGATTGAAGCAATTGTTTTCACAACATCTACGGCTTTAAGACTGCATCTAAATGGCCGTTGGGTGCATGCGGGCTCGAATGTTCCCCATGAGTCCCTTGTTGAGCTGCTGCGAGCTGAGAAAAGCGAATGATGTGGCGCAGGAGGGGGCTACCTTTGACTCTCCACCCTCTTCAATGGGGATGTCAACCAAATACCTACTTGGGCGTATTGCAACCTGGGCGAAAAACCAACATCACCAAATTTGGAACGTGACCCCATTTGCCAGAGTGACCACAGAACTTTGGGCCCAACATCTAAGCTTCTCCGATTAAACAAGCCATCATTAAGATTGTTGGTTTTAATTCTAATGGGACATAGTTTCTTAAAAGTACACCAGTACAGGATCGGCCGCTCTAGCAGTACTGATTGTAGGAATTACGGGGAGGAGACAGAGACTGTGGAGCATTTCTGTGCTACTGACCATCACTCTCGGCGAAAAGATTTAACCACCTGGGGTACCACTTCCTTGACGAACTGCATCAGGCAGGCGGAAAGGGATAGGAGTGTATCCTGTAGAAGTCGCCTAAGTTCAAGTGACCTTCGTGGTCTCACACCCTCTCCAAAAACAATCTACATTGTCTACACAAATCGTAACACTTCAGGAACTATATATTGATTTCCGATAAATTTTTCCCGTATTTTTGCTGTAGTGACTTAATGTAATATTTTAAATCCACATTTTCTCATTTGTTCACTAAGAAGAGGTGAATTTCTGTTCACTTTCAAGTAAGGAGATTCTATTTTATTTCTACAAACAAGCTATTTCTATAGGTTTAAGAATCTTTACATTGCAGAATGCAGACTGTTACCATCTGCAAGGATTACTCGTAAAATTACTTTCAACAGACTCGTAGAAAATAAAGAGAATTCTAGACAAGCCACTTAACTTAATAATTTCACATTTTTCGCTATATGCATATATTTAATAACAGCACCATATCGTTTATGGTTCCGTGACTACTTTTACAGCAATTTTCTACACCCTATAAACCATATCCCTGTCAGGAATTTTAATGCAACCAAGAGAAGTCTCAGATCCAATTAACTTGGGTGTACAGACAGACGATAATTCTGAAACATTTACAGACATAATCTTACCCTTCATAGGTGCCTACTGTGATAAGTTTAAACATCTTTAAACGTGTCCCATCAAGTTTTAAAGTTTCATTAAGGGAAAAGTTTCTCATTAAGTTTCAAAGTTTCAATTTTACATGAAAACAATTTTCCTCCCTTATCCAGCTATCCATCTCCAGATTTACCTAGGTTTTAGTTGTTTTTGTTACTTACGAACAAGCCTGACTCAACTTTAATTGGAAATTTCATCGTTCTTGTATCATTTTCTGTTACAGATGAAATAACAACGTCATTTCGCCGTTTCGGACCACTCGTTGTAGATTGGCCTCATAAAGCAGAGTCGAAATCTTATTTTCCTCCAAAAGGATATGCTTTTCTCCTCTTTCAGGTAAGTTACAATTTTACTTCTGTTGTTACTGTAATTATACTTTCCGGAAAGTTTTACGCTTTTTACGTGTAATCTTTAACAAAGTTGTATTTGAATGAAAGAAAATGAAGTCATGGTATTTCGACTGGATGAGATTTGCTTACAAATTATTGAAGAAGTTAGTTGTCGAATTTACATTCATCTAGGACAAATTCAACTATAAATAAAACCGGGACACTTAATAATTTTAAATAGGTTTTCTTCCAAATAGGAGCGAAATCGCATAAATTTCTAAGGTATATACCTCGTTAGAAAAATAGGGGATTCGGCGGTTACAAAGAGGTCGAAGTGATGCAACTAAGCAGCGCAATGGCCACGGAAGAGTTGGAATGGCTTCATTTAGACAACATATCTAAAGTTCGAACAATACGTCGCCGAAAGATGACAAGAGGTCAGTCGAACCTACGAATGACTGACTTAACAGACCGAATTGACTGGAATGAACCGGGAAGAAGAGTGGAGGTCGCTTGGGCGACTGAAGCAAAAAAAGAGTCCCGACGCAGGCAAAAACTGAACTGTGCGGAGGCTGTCAAAGATTCAGGGGCCTGGGCTCTGGTACCTACCGAGCGGGAGAGCTTTTGCTGGACGGAACTGTGGAAGGCTCGTTATGACTTCGTTATAGATATTGCTGACATTGGGCATGAGTATGAACTGGACGATACTGTCAGTTTTCAGAAAAGCATCGTTGGTTACCCTTGACGCGCTCCCGAATGATGTCAGTGATATTGGGATCACGAATGCTGACTTGGAGGATGGGATGATCGGTGATTAGGTGCGTGAACCAAAAATCCAAGAAATAACTACATGGAGTTGTAGAGAAAATGACTAACCTTTATGAAGGAATGGACCTGAAGGTGAATCGTTTACATGCAGAGGATAGTTGTTCGAATACCTGGCCCGCCAGCGGATAGTAATAACTTTTTTACTGGCTAGTTCACACAAGATTTACAATCTTTTTTGCGTATTAACTAAAAACTGGATACGGTAGTAAAAATTAAAAGAAAAACAAAGTAGCAGATAAAATTATAATGAATTCAAATAAGAATTTTATTCTATTTCAGATAAATCATGATGTTTCCAAGTAGAGACAGATCATGATAGTGGATAATAAGATTAGGTTAGAGAATTTTGGACGTGTATAGAAAATCAGAGCCCTTTGCTTTTGATTTAGATTCGTATCCGAGCAACCGGAACCGGAATGGAGAAACATGATCGAATCTATGTAATCCGAAAACTATCTAATATAGAAAAAATCAGGCTCCCAAAGAAGAAGTAAGGCGGAACTAACACCTTGACAAGTTTTTGTCGAATATTGCAAGATAAGACATTGGCTGAAAGCCACAGCCTTCGCAGATCACCATGGATCTTACTGAGCCTCCTCTTAACATCGTCACAACATTTCATTTGTTGGTTTAAAACAATACCAAGATTGGATACCTTGCTTGACATTGGTAATAACAAGCCGTTTAAGATTATTAACAGAACATCAGACTCACACGTTCCACACAGTCTTCAATAAGCCCGATTAGCCGGCTTACATATAATTGAACATCATCTGCAAAAAGGTGGACACTCACATTTTGAACCACAGACGTCGAGTCATTTATGAACAAATTAAACAATGAAGGTCCCAACGTGGATCTTTGGGGCACACCGCGCGATAAAAATTATGACATAGAAAAATTATTGTCCATCTTGACTAGTTGGCTACGTCCTGACACGAATTTGCTGGTCAAACGTAAAGCAGATGTATCAAACCTGAAGTATATAAAGAGATTCTGTACGAGAATGTGGTGATCAACATAATCAAAAGCCTTGGAAAAATCCAGGAGGACCAATACTGTTAATTTATCCTGATTTATAGCGCCCAGATAACGGTCTCACATGAATAGGAGGCCCGAAAACCAGTTTTCCAACGTGTTAGTAACTTATATTCTACCACATAATCGAGTATTTGACTATACGTAAATTTTTCTGGTACTTTGGATAGGCGAAAATAAATAAAAGAACGTATTGCACATTTTTGGACCTAAAATCTTCTAGCATGGATCGAATTTACCGTCTCCATGCGAACAAGGACCATGCTTTTGGCATATTTATTTCATCTCAGTGGTGACTCCTGATGGGTCAATTAAGCCAGCAATTAGTTTAAGTAAAAATCAATTTTTTTTTTAAGAGCATAGAGAAAAAAAGCTGATTACCAAAATTTGTTAAAAATCGTTAATTAAATACAAAAAAACACTTCTAAAACCCCGTCTTTTCCCAATTTCTTAGGATGAAAGCAGCGTTCAACAATTGATTGAAGCTTGCATAACTGATGAAGAGAAACTATATCTATGCGTTTCATCCCCAACGATTAAGGATAAGCCCGTGCAAATCAGACCATGGCGCCTTGCTGATGCTGACTTCGTTCTAGATGCTTCCATGCCTCTCGATCCCCGTAAGACTGTCTTCGTTGGTGGTGTACCAAGGCCCCTTAAAGCAGGTATAACGTGCAGTTATTTTTTTTAGTTTTATCATTTGTAATACCTTTAAAATTTTTTAATAGTTGAACTTGCTATGATTATGGATCGCTTGTATGGCGGAGTTTGTTATGCTGGTATTGATACGGATCCTGAATTAAAATATCCTAAGGTAAGTGAAAATTTCACAACAACTTAGCGTTAAGTACGGAACACATGAAATTTTTAATATAAATACAGGTGTTCATAAAATCTTAGAAAATATCTATATGGTTTGCAATATCTTATTGCTTTGTCCTTTGACATTAATAATAATGTCGCCAACTCAAAAAAGAATCCAAAATCCTCTATATCCTATCCTATCTAAATTATACAAACTAAAAATAAAGTAGGAAAAGTGTAAAGCGTAAAAAGAAAAGAAAATAAATTAAGTTTTTTGCGGAGAAGTTAGCATGTCATATTAATATTCAAATTAACAACAATACAATGTTCCACAAACACACGATTAATATTTTCAAGGTATTGCCTAAGCTCAGAGAACAACTCTATGATGCACACCGTACAGCTTAGGCGGAAAGATATTACGGAAGAGGAGATTGAGAAATTTTAACCTGAGAAATGTTGCAACTGAGCCACAATTTTGGCATGAAATTTCGCCTCCGTTTATGAGAGCGGGTTGCAGTTGTTGCATCTTAGTAAAACTTTTCCTATTTCGAAAACAAGATAAAAACTTTTGATGAAACAAATAATTTACAAGCATTAAACTTTATTTTCTGATAAAGTTTTAATTAGCCAAAGTGCTTTTTAAAATAATTTCGTTATTAAGTTATACTGTTGTAGGCCGTTCAAATTCTGTACGGGGATCGATCATTGTGGAGAAACGTAGTGGTTCCAGAATTGAGAATAAAAAAGAACTGACGCCATCCATTAAAAATCCGACTGAATTGGATTGAACATATTTATTACTTTACACTTGAAACAAAACTGCCTAAAACTCAAACAAAATCTTTACTTCTTAGGCGGGTCGGAAGGCCACACTCCAAAGTGTGTAGCACTTTCCGGCACAACATAAACCGGAATTTAGCTATCGTCACCTTAAGACATTAATATCTACATGTCTAAAGAAGTTTGATATTGTTTTAAAAAATATATTGGGATATTATTGGGCTGGAAAGTAAAATATGGTCCACCTGTAGATTTAGGTAATTTATCCCAAATATACTTTAAAAACACTAAATGCCTATTATTAAGAAAAAAGGCATTTTTCTTCATTGCAAAAGAGTTTGGGAGAGGGGAAGATGGCATTATAAGTTACCTCCCCCCGCCCCCCCCTCCCCTGCTCCGAAACTCTTTCCTATTTTAATCTCCCTCCTATCGTAGGTAAAATTAATAATGCTAATAACATTTCGATTACCACTACATTGGTAATACGTATGCCCCATATACAAGGTGTTCCTTTTCCTCCTTTTTCCATCCTTGTCCTCACTTTTTCCTCAGGCATGGGTATGGAAGAGGCAGAATCCCCCATGCTCTTCGCAGACGCCAGCATACCAGCGTGCCTCCCACCACATGTCCCTATGACATGCCTCTGGACTGAGCTAGGTCTTTGGAGCGACTAAGTCGATCCTAGAGATCCGGGAGCACCTCTCCTCATGGATACTCGCCTTTCATTAGAGCGAAGTCCATGGGGGAAGCCTTTGGAGAATGAGAGCCCTTCCCGGCTTCCGACGGCCTCTCATCAGGACTGATCATGATGGAGTCGAAAATAATACTCTCGTGCTTCCTAAGGTGTCTGCTGGCCTAACTCGGTCTAGAGCATGAGGCTCGCTTGAGTCCTCGAATTATTATATGTAACAATGATCACTTCTTTTAGGGCGCTGGACGTGTTGCTTTTGCTAATCAACAAAGTTATATTGCTGCAATATCTGCTCGTTTTGTCCAGCTACAGCATGGCGACATAGATAAGCGTGTTGAAGTAAAGCCGTACGTCCTTGATGACCAAATGTGTGATGAATGTCAAGGTCAACGATGTGGTGGTAAATTTGCACCGTTCTTCTGTGCGAACGTCACATGCCTTCAGGTAATTAAAGTTAAAATTCTAAATACAAAGTTATTCTTTAAGATTTAAATACTACTTCTTATCTACAGTATTACTGTGAACACTGCTGGGCAACCATACATTCACGTCCCGGACGTGAGTATCACAAGCCTCTAGTCAAAGAGGGAGCTGATAGGCCAAGGGCTGTACCATTTCGTTGGTGTTAACCCAAGCTGATTCTAGCAAACCCTTAAACCATGATCTTTTAGACAAAGATACTGTTTTTAGTTGAACGTTGTTTCTTTTTTATTACTACTTTTCAAAGCTTTAGACCAATAATACAGCAAGGAGGTAAAGAACTGGAGAAGAAGAAGAACAAAAAAACTGTTATTTTTTATGTCGCAATCGATAACAAATTGTAAAAATAAAATTTTAGAAAAGATTGTATTAGCTCGGAGGCGATCGATGTCCTTTTTGGTACTTAACTGTAAAAAAAAAACAAGCAAAAGGGACGATAGTTTTTACCTGTTGTTGATTTGTTTTCTGTTTCCTATTTAATTCCTATTTTTATAAAAACGAGAACTATTTTTATATTCATATTTTAATTGTAAAACAATTTTTTTAATATTATCAATTTTGTTACGAATATGAGAAAAATTTTTTCATATTAAAGAAAGAAAATGAAAATAAGAGTACTATGACTTAAGTCTGGTCGCTGCTTTTCCTTTTGTGATTAGTTTTATATTACCCTAATTACTTATTTTATTTAATAATAATGAAATAAAAAGATTTTGCCTAGAAAATATTTTCATTTTAAATATTTTGTGATAGTTGTTATAATTGAAAACTAGAAACAGAAATTAAACACGAAAAATCTATTAACAAAAAACGTTGAACGTTTTCAAATTACATTTCTAATTTTTTAATTGTTTAATATTCAATTTGTTTTTGTTTTTGTTTTTTTGTTTTTCAAAAGAAAAATAATTATTTAAATTCCGATTGAATAGTGAATATTTCGATCGCTGTGTTAGTTGAGCCCACAAAAGCAAAACGCTGGGAAATATTAGGCAATTTTTCAAAACACTAAATAAAATGAAAATGAAGTATAAGGTATTTTGACAAATATGTTTGCAAGCTAAAATAAAAGATATATGCAACAAATTGCAATTAATAATGAATCCATGTTAAGAAGCTATTTTCAAATATGGCAAACTCTATAATTATAGAAAATATTGAAATCGAGTGAATGAAAATATTTTTTAAATTTTTTAATAATTCCTTTCATAATTTACATTTTCTATAAAAAAAATATAAAATCGAAAAATAATTTAAAAATATAATGTAGGTAAGCAATAAAAAAAACAAAAAGTATATTTTATAAATATTATCCAAAACATGCGAAAAGTCGACAAATCAAAGACATACAGACTTTGGAACTCAACTAATATCGCTATTGGATATATCAATTTTGAAAGATCGCTACAGTAATATACAATATGTATGTAGAAATGAAACATAAATCTAATTCAAAAACTTTTGTACAAATTCCACATATAAAAGATAAATTTTCCTACAGGAAAAATTACACATGTCCTGGAAAAGCATACAGAGCAATTGGTTTTTTTGAACAATTTAAATCGTAGTTGTGTATCATGGAGTGGCTAACACTCATCTTTTTTTTAAATACGATTTACTATACACAAAATATATCAAAATATATTTCTTACAAGAAGATGTGAACGGGCAACGGCTTTTTTAATTTTAAAATACTCTTCACATATCTCAAAACAGCAACAGTAATGTTCACAACGTTATTAACATCTAGTTTCGTCCTTCTTTTGTAAAAACTAGCTTGTCGGACTTTTCCTGCAGACTAGCTTCATTTTCACACTGGTCTTACTTGAATGAAACTAAATATAACGTAATCGTGTCGGAAGACATACAAATTTCGATCATGGATAATACAACGATTTTTTTAACTCAGTAACTTTGAAAATAGAAAATTATTGAAATGATCAGATTACTCCTGTTAACGGGAAATACGTCTACTCCCCAATAATTATTGTTGAGTAACAATAGCTGTTTTTGTTTTGCTACAATATCCAGGTCTGTAGCCAAAAAAAAACGATCGGGATCTTATTGGAATTAGTTTTATACGTTGGCAGTACCGATGCTCATTGTCAATTTGATTGCTCCTAATTGTAAGGCGTTAGTTTGACAACAAATAGTACCAAAATCCAAAAGACTAGCAAAATGCACTTATATGTGCGAATAAGTACTAATTCCAGATCTTTAAAGGTCGAACATTTTTAGTCGTTTCGAATTACATGACTAGGCCCCGGGATCTTGTGTTGTTGTTGCAATTACGTGTCTAAGTATGTCCCAATTCTTGAGATCTGTATGAATCTTGCGCAAAATAACACAGCTAATAATTATAGAGCGTCAGAGAGAAGTCGTTTCGTAGTTAATGAATTTTACCTTTGAAGTATCGCAGGAATTTTAATACATAATAATTGAACAAATAATTGAAAACTGCTTTTTTATTTTTCAAAAGGATAATAAAAAATAAGTTCATACTCATTGGAATTATAATAAACATCAAAAGTCTGAATAAATTAAATAAAATCTGCAAAAATAGTTCTACGGCTGCTAATGCTGGGTAGTGTTGCACTCCAGGCACAATTTCAATACGATATATCGATATTTTTATCATATCAGCAAAGTATGGTTATCACGATATATCGCCATAAAATATATCGATATTTAATATTGAAATTGGAACTAGCCTTTTGTACTCAACTCGTTTATCTGAGTCGAACATTCTTAGAACGTTAATTCCGACAAGCTGCACCCTAGACACCGCTCTTCCTTGCAATCCCTTAGCAAGAACAAGTAAACTGAACTCAATACATAAAAAGTTTCATACATATGTGTGAACTTCGATCATACAGTAAAGGATGGGGCGTTACGTGTAAAAACCCTGTACATGAGCGTGGCCAATTTGTTTGTAGGTTGAGTGTCAAACTAGCTGTGAAGTGTGTAACGACAAAACATTTAAAAAGTATTTAAAAACTAACGCAGTATTTTAAAAACGTTAGTTCTAGCAAATTTGTGAACTGATATCAGATTTTAAATAAATTATTATAAAAACAATTAACAGTGATGCAGGGTGTAATGGAAATCTGTGAAAATAGAAT
>QYTT01083735.1:10859-31909 GCA_006980735.1 Dasypogon diadema
AGCTAATAATTATAGAGCGTCAGAGAGAAGTCGTTTCGTAGTTAATGAATTTTACCTTTGAAGTATCGCAGGAATTTTAATACATAATAATTGAACAAATAATTGAAAACTGCTTTTTTATTTTTCAAAAGGATAATAAAAAATAAGTTCATACTCATTGGAATTATAATAAACATCAAAAGTCTGAATAAATTAAATAAAATCTGCAAAAATAGTTCTACGGCTGCTAATGCTGGGTAGTGTTGCACTCCAGGCACAATTTCAATACGATATATCGATATTTTTATCATATCAGCAAAGTATGGTTATCACGATATATCGCCATAAAATATATCGATATTTAATATTGAAATTGGAACTAGCCTTTTGTACCCAACTCGTTTATCTGAGTCGAACATTCTTAAACCAGAAATTCTCTTGAAAATAATAGGTCTGTTTAATGAGACACTGCCCCAGATTAACCGAGAAAACTTCGTTCAATCTCAGGAAAACTGTCAAAGCCGCCCAAGCTCGTCTGAAGAACTTGGACTGTCACTTCCACGAATGACACTTCTCCTGAGTTTGCCTAAAGTCTAGAGCTTGGGCAGGAAAAGTTGACCGAGACTAAATCTGGCAGCCGTTAATGAACACATGCCTGGGAAACTTCGGTCCACTTCGGTCCACTTCGTAGCGTTATTGAACACAGAAAGTTGACCGAGGTCTTCAGGAAAAATCCGGTTAGCCTCATTAAACAGACCTAATAATGACAAAGCCACAAAATCACAATCCTATGCATTATTTTTTAAATAAGAACGTTAATTCCGACGAGCTGCACCCTAGACACCGCTCTTCCTTGCGATCCCTTAGCAAGAACAAGTAAACTGAACTCAATACATAAAAAGTTTCATACATATGTGTGAACTTCGATCATACAGTAAAGGATGGGGTGTTACGTGTAAAAACTCTGTACATGAACGTGGCTAATTTTGATGTGTCAACCAGGGTTGTTTGTAGGATGAGTGTCAAACTAACTGTCAAGTGTGTAACGACAAAACATTTAAAAAGTATTTAAAAACTAACGCAGTATTTTACAATCGTTAGTTCTAGCAAATTTGTGAACTGATATCAGATTTTAAATAAATTATTATAAAAACAATTAACAGTGATGCAGGGTGTAATGGAAATCTGTGAAAATAGAATACGACGTGCAAACCCCGAAATATCGTTTCATACGTGGGTGCTATGAAATAAAAATTGGTTTCTTTTTAAATTTATAGATTTCATACAAAAAAATATAATTTTCTTTCAAGATTATTTCTAGTTAGCAAATTTTTTAATATTTTAACCTAAGATAATTTGACATAATTTTGTTTGTAGGAATGTTCAGTGCCGGCACAAAATAGCTATGCCTTGCGGGGGCAATAAAATTTAATCTTTCGGAAATACATAAATTGTCCCGCTATCGTCGCAACTCCGCCAAAGCCGGTCCCAAGCCCAGTTGCAAAAGAAGGAGCCTCTCTCCTCCTTAAAAATGTTCAACGTTATCAGGCGAAACTCGACTTGCATTAAAAAATAAATAATTTTTGAAGACGCCTAAGAGTTGGGACTAAAAATTATTGCGCCTACCCATACCAAAATAATAACTACTACTCTGCACGTTTTTCAAAGTATTTATGTAGACTCACACCACTTTAAAATTAGCCACGGAAATTTTGCCTGAGTTCCACTACATACCTACATGCTCGAAGTGTGTGAAATTGCTTCCGTTTTTTTTTTAAATAACTTAAGGTCCATTCAGAGGGTGCAATTTTTATTTTAACAAGCGCATGCACTAAGTGCACGAGAAAAAATTGATAGCTGTTCTATTTTGTTGAGTTGAACATTATAACGCACAGTAAAGTGCATGGGTTTCCACTAAGGGCCTAATCGAATTGAAGTTTTTGTCTCAACATAACAATAAGTGACGTAATATTAAGCCAAGCCTGTTCGATTTTAAGTCTATGCTATCAAGATTACCTATTTTGTATAACAATTAAATCGCAGGATTGCTTCACGACGAAGTTAACTATTGAGTTATGTTGATTCTGCTTTTGGTTTTCTTGTTTTCGTGTAAACTTTTATAATAGCTAAGCTTATTTTCTGGCGTCATATTTTGTTATAACAAGATAAAGACGAAGATAAAGTCTTGGATTCGGAAAGGTGCCAAGAATGGGAATCACGTGCTGTTTCGTTCAACTTTTTAATCATGTAAAGTCAACAATTTGCATTTTATTCATTTCCTATACTCTTAAAGTATCTATTAAAATTATTATACAACCTTCTTTTGACACGATAAATTTTTCCCTCGAGTATTTGTTGAAGGCTTTCATGAAAGTGATCTTATTACTTTATAACTTTCAACTTCAATTCACCAAGTTTTCTCCTATATTTGGGTATTCTGTATTAAAAATCTAACAAATCCAACCAATGTATATGTATTAGAGAATGGTTGTTTTCGGAGAAAATGATGAAGGTATGTGCAACATATATAGTATTATGTTAATTGCCTTTAATATCTATAGACCTCTGCCATTCTGAAAATAGACGAAAATAACTCAGACGAAATTCTTCGTATTGTCCACATCCATTTTTTTAAAACTTCATCTAGAAAATGTCCTCGACTACGTTTTTTTTCTTTTACTTTCCAATATTAGATATGCCTGACATATACATCATCAAAAACAACTTCACTTGCATTGTGAGTATTTCAATAAGGGGCTCAGCGCATAATAGCATCCGTTTTTATTCCATAGATTAAAATCTGCTTATATAAATCACTAACCCGGCCTTCACACGGATCAATATTACTGATGGTATTACTGACAACAACTGTCAAATTACTGACAGTAGATGTAGTTGACATTTTAATGAAATGTCTTGTCAGTTAATTTTCAAGATGATTTCAACTGGATTGCAATATCAATTTTTATCTTTGCTGCTATATTCGTCCATGCTACGACCTTTAAATCTCACTTCTAGTTAATTTCTTGTTACTATCCTAAAAAAATTATTGCCATAATGATTAAAAATTAGATTTATCTGTAAAATTTCAATTTCAGCCATATTTGTATTCACAAAATACAAAAATTACTGGCAAGTCAGTATTGACTCGAAAACTGTCAATACTGACTTGAAAACTATCAATATTGACGTGCCAGTGTCAGTCAGTGACGAAGACAATAAAGTCACCACTCACTAACACTCGCAGTTGTCAGATGCATATTAAATCCATTGCAAGCATAAGAAGTGAACAGATAGGTGAACGCTGAGCACTCATAAAATTCGAAATTGATCAATTTTAGCACTGGCAACTGTCAAATAATATCATTTCAAAATGACAAAAACTCGTAATTGAATTTTAAATTACAATATTTCTAGTAAACAATATTTTTAACGAGTTTTAAATAAGTTTTTAAAGAAGACTTTTTATTCCCAAGCAAAACGAGCTTTTAAAGCAACGGAAGTAAGGAAGAATATATTATATATCTTTGATAGTAGCGAGCTTTTTATCTGTTTATTCATTTTTTAAAAGAGTTCGCGAGTGGCAGCGAGTGCTTAAGAATTTTTTTATCTGTTTGGGCCTTAAGTGTTGGCATCAGTTAGCGTCAGCGACAGTGTTAATAATACTGACCCTTGTAAAGGTAAGGTAAGATTTGAAAAGTTTACGAAAAAGCAAAATGTCGATAGCAATCTATATTCACTTTACTGATTTTCGATTTAAAGTCGATTTGAATTAAAATCGATCTCAAATAGACTCTCGTGATAAGCCCCTTAATTGATTGAAGAGGATTTTGTCTGTTAAGAATCACTGAAATCATTTTTATATATAGAATTGCAATTTTTTCACGTATCACCAAAATAAAGTTCAATGAAGCAAAATAATTCAAGGAGTTCTTTCAGAGTGGGAAATATATCAGTAATAAAATTCAACTGTAAAAGAGGAAAGTCTCAGAATTTTTCGCTTATGTTATGAGATGAGCCTTAACTGAATGAAAATGAGAAAAAATCTTTACTTATTTTAAAAGTACTCCAAAAATTTTACAAATATTTCCAATTTACAGAAATAAAATTGGAAAATTGACACAACGCAAATTAGATACAGAACAAAAAACAAGAGATCGAATTTTATGACAGCGATAGTTGATAGCGGTATGATATTCATTGCATCGATACTTTGACGATCAGTTATGGGTATCATGATATCGATACTAGGGTTTATTATGTATTACAATATTGTGAGATACAATATTGTAATACATAAGACAATTTCTAGAGCCGCAAATATGTAAGATATTAGTAACATTATTGATTTATCTGAAATTAATACTAGTCAGATATCTAAAGACTTGAGTGCAACAAAATTCCAATAATTCCAATGAGATATATACATAGAATGTAATATAGAAATAGGCTTTGAAAATGCCGTTTCGATTCGAAAACTCATCCGTTTTCTTCTATCAAATAAATATATATCAGCTTCTTATTGAATATAATGGCAACAGATAGTTTTTACTCTTCCACATTTGTCTTTCCCCATTTCTATTTGCATTTTGAATAATCATCTAACACCTCTATAAGCAAATTACATATAATTTTCGTTATTATAACTATCATGGTTCGCGAAGCAGATATTTATTCGAAGGGAATGTACGAGGCAAAAACTCTCCATGATTAGCGAATAAAATAATTCGCTGCATCAGAAGTAAGATTCGCAAAGTGAAGTAATACAAAATGTCAAAAGTAACTTTGTTAAAGCAATATTTTAGTTTAGTAAGCAAAGAAGTAAATTAGATAAGTGTTATATTTCAAAAGCGTGTAAAAATAATAATGTTTAGGAAGATGGATTGATTTTATAATGATGAGTGGGACAGTAGCAGTGAAACTGAAATTATTAGCGGCATCCGTAGACATGTTACATATCATTTCACTCTGTGCGAGCGAGGAGCACAGTAGTATAGGGTTTCAAAGAATTCAACTCACTCGTAAACCCCTCCCCCTGTTTCTTTTAAGTATTTTTATTTATTTTCAATCTAAGAATAATCAGATGGAAAAGCTTCTAACAGCCTTTTTTCTGAGAAAATTTTGGAGAATACTTTTTTTATTTTCACAGTTCATCTGGGGCGGGTTCATGTACCTCCAAAACGATAGTCAAACGATCGAGTTACTAGGTCTGTTCGTCTACCCAAAGTTTTGTAAAACTTTGTAAAACTTTATGTTAAAATGCGTTTTCTTACTCTTTGGGCTGGGGAAATTTTACTACGTCATCCGTAAAGTTTTATAATGAAAAATTTTTTGAGTTTGAATTCTTGCTGTCAAATGCAGCTGGCTGTCAGTGTTATTGCCTGCTTGTTGATGGTGGAAATTTAATAGAAGAAAAGTTCAGGTCTTGTACTTGGGCCTAAAATTGCAAAAATTTGATAAAATCATAATATAATTAGATATTAGGCTACGGAAAATAGCGAAAAAAAATTAAAGAAGAGTACCACAATCATTTGACATAAAGTTTTAGCCCAAAGCCGTTTTCTTACTTTAGACACATTATACCCCCACTTCACATAAAGTTTTCGCCAAATAATTTTTTAGCCCAAAGTAGAAGAACAGACCTACTATGTATATAAATTTCATATCAATTCGATCGTTCGACAACCATTTTCGATCTATACATGAACCAGCCCCAGTGACCTAAACTGGTCACAGTTACCTTTGATATCAAACAATTTTTCCGAGCAAAATGTAAAATTAAATTTGTAAAATATTGTTTGCTTGATTATTTTGATAATTTATTCGGAAAAATATTAATATCAAAGGGTACTACGATTAGATTTTACAAATCATGTAGAGATTCTCCTAGATTTTTTGTGGAAAATAAACTTA
Source organism: Dasypogon diadema (assembly GCA_006980735.1). NCBI lineage: Eukaryota > Metazoa > Arthropoda > Insecta > Diptera > Asilidae > Dasypogon > Dasypogon diadema. Next base: position 16,752 of record QYTT01083735.1, read on the forward strand.
TAAAAGCTTTTTCGTCTTGAAAAAAAATTCGGACGGATTCAATAATAGACTTGATTTTTTTTATGGGCCAGTTACATCCAGCGCACTCATCCTCTGGCAGCGGCTGACTTGCTAAGTGTATTGAATGAACTGCTGAACTGAGTTGCTTAAGTCAGCGGCTGCAGAAAAAGGCAGCGAAAAAATTTTCTGCTATGTAACTCAGCAGCTGCAATAAAAAATTAAAAATCAAAAATAATATATTTCTCCTTTCCATCATAATACGTTTTGTTTGCACTTTCTGAGAAACTACTAATTGTTCACTGACAGTTGTTTCAAGAATGGCTGTCAGCATCTTATTCAGCGCGCACTGCGTGCTGAATATCAGTTTTCCGCTGTGCCATTCAGCAGCTGAGTACGCGGGATGTGCCCAGTACCCATAGATTTTTTATTCTGACATTTGTCCCGAATGAACTTCGTTTTGTTTCGAGAACTATAATCACAACTCAACGAATTCGACAACGTGAATAATGATAATACTATTTTTGTGCATAGAACAACCTCCTGATGATCTTGAGCGAAAGTAATTTTGAGGTAGAAAGGATTGTGAATTGTTTTTTTTAAGTATAACAAATATTAACACTTTATTGGAGACCTAAAGTATGCCATACGATATAATCGAACTGCTACGATAATCTCTTGCAAAATTCTACTCTTGAGAGACCCGGAAAGTTTGGCTCGGCACTTAACCCTTAAAAGTAGATTTGGAAATTTTAACAAATGTTGTAAATAGCTCTAAAGATTTATAGTAGATTGCAAAATAAGCTTTTACAGTGATTTCACAAATGTAGCTTTTTATTATTGTAATTTCCTCAACCATTAGTAACCCCTGATTAATAAATTATAGTGGCGCCCTTATTAGCCCAGCTATTAACCTATTTAAACACTGTAAACTCCTTTTTAATATCAGTTTAGTCCTGTCCGGGTTAGTTCTGGATAATTTCGCTATTTGATATTTACTTAAAAATATCTTTTATCAAAAAATTGCCCATATTAGATCTAATATTTCAATAAAAGCTTCAATACATATCCAAAGCGATGTTAGTTGTAGTATTCTAGAATCGAAAATATTTGATATGATTAAGATTAAATGAGAGAGAAAATAGAAGCTAATAGTCAACTAAAAACTCCCCACACTACTACACTATAAAGAAACTATTTCTTCGCTTTTAAAATGGATTGAATAATATGCTTCCTTATTTTTAATGTATTTCCCCCAAACTATTTAAATGTACTAATTAAAGAATCATAACATTGCATGGAAGGCTATCTACTAAATAAATAATTAAATGCATATGAAGGCACTCAAATATTAATATCAATAGCAAATTTTGCTCATCACCAATTTCTTATTTGAGTCCTATTCTAGTTTAGGGATTTTTTTTCCTGTTTTTGTTGTTTTTTTTTTAGTTATTTACGTATGTCAAAACTTCAAGTGTAAATACATATTTTATTTTTTGTTTACTTTTTTTTATCTTGATTTTATTACAAAGGGGGTAACTTTACCTCATGATTATGAAATAATGAATTAGTTATCTGTTTGTTGTTTTTTTTTATAATATAAATAAATATATTTACACGAAACACGTCCTGTACGATATTTTAAAATGAAAAGAAGAGAGAGAAATCATTAGGAAATGAATACATGAATAGAACGAACTTTTACCTGAAAACATAATTAAAGAAAAAAAATTGTGCTTCATTTCTAAAAATAAGTGAAAAAGAAAAATGTAATTTTCTAGAAATAATGAAAATATAAAATATGTAATAGTGTTTTTATATTGATAAACTTTTTTATTTTTTTAATTCTTAAAAGAAGTGATAAAATAAATTTTTGTAGTCGATTTTTATATCGTTAGTGTAACTAAAAATAATAATTTAGATGATTAGCCTCTTTTTATTAGATAAAACTTTTTATACATTTATTCTTTTTATTAGGAAAAGCGTACAGAAAAATATTTCTTATTTTTTTCGCTTCGAACAAGTGAGTTTTTTTTTTGCAGTTACTGCACCTTTGAATCTAAGAGACAAATATTTTTAATTTTTATTATAACCTTCCCTTCTTATTAAAATTAAAGCATAAACAAAATCATTAATACTTTTGCCACCAAGTAATAGGCATTTTATAATAATTAAATAATTATCTAGGTAAAGTGTTTTGCTGGAAAAAAGGAAATCTCGTTAAATAAATGAAATGCAAAACATATAATAAGAAACGGAGTTAATAAGAAAATTCTTCCTCAAATTAAAAATCATGCAAGGTTGTACCTAAATTAATACATTGCAGTTATATAATACATTTCAAAAGTACTTTAATACCGAGTAAATGGTATTGAAATTAGAGTGGCAAATCTATCTTATGTTACTTACACAATAAAAAGTATAAGAGTTTCTATTATAACTTTTATTTCATATTTTATTTACAAAGTGCTTCGGTAAAGATCTTTACTAACTAGAAAGTTATAACACCAAATCGTGTGATTTGGAGGAATTTTATTAATTGCCATCAAATGTCTTCCAATCTTGCTGCATTCGTATAGAATTGAAAATCAAAAGATAACAAATTGTTGCTTTTAAATTGAATTCTATTTTGGAACTTTAAATGTTTTCACCCTTTGTAGCCCAAGAAAGTAAAAAATAATAAATGTTACATTTTTAGAATAGTTGAGGGTAGTATAAAAACTTGTTTTTTATGTTGGGTTTTAGTCCAAGTTTGGATAGAGTCTCAGCCACTTCAAGTCGAGAATCAGCTAAAGACATTTCCTCGCCCATAGCATGTTGGGCTCTTCGATATAGAAACCAGGAATTAGCCATTGTAAGGTCCAATAAATGGCAGAATGTCTTAATGTGCCATCTTTTGCTCCGAATCAAAATTTTGTATCTACCCACAATACTATCAATCAGATCCCCTATATTCCCCTACGCTTTTTGGAAACGATCAATGTTGATCTACCTCTTATTAACCTTACCTGAGACTTAGCCATTTCTCCGACAAAAGCTGACACCAGAGTAACAATTTTGTTATCTTTCCATATGGTATTTGATAAATCAATACCATCCACGTCAGCTATGTACTCAACAGGGTGTAAGACCAGACTGAACTATAACAATTCACCTGGTTCCTTAGTTCTGTAAAACGTTCTCGACTAACTCACCACCAGGCCCAACGTCGAAGTCCGGCCCGAATCTTATGGCCAATTAACTGCCCTTTTTTTATTGCTTATCAGAATAAACTACTTTACTACTACTATCCCGAAAAATTTGGCGCCATTAGATATAAAGAGGGGGTTTTGACGCCTCAAAACGCTCCCGAACGCCGTGGCGAACTGTCGTTCACACACACGACACAGTGTGTAAAAGCGACAGGCATTCTCGTCAGTCAGTGTTGGTACATAGGGCTTTTCATGTACAGGGTGACCCGTATGCTTACAAGAATAACCAAGTTCTTTTTCGAAACCACTCTATCAATCGGCAACTTGCAGCCTGAAATTCTATTGCGTCGCACAGTCCTAAAACTCAGTGTACTCTCTTTAACTAAATATTCCAATAGTGGCAAAGATATCAAATAATTGTCAAAATAAAGTTTGAAATTTTGATGTTTTGGTATCTCGCATGCCATCCTCATTACCACGTTAGATGCTGCTCCTAAGTCAGGTTCTTTAGGGCTTTAGGCCAGTTATGCCAGTTTCGTATTCGATTTTGTATACAAAGCCAGAAACTTCACTTGGAACAAATATCTTTTAATCCCATTTGTGTGGGTTTTTTAGAATTATACCTGTTCATTATGTTTCTGGCCTTTGTTGAACAAATTTATTCGTCTATACAAAGATATTCCTCCAAGGGACTCGGCTGAAACTTTCATTTAATTTATTAACTATTGGTCTGATTTTGAACAATCTGTCTGTATCAAGTCTTTAGCGAAAAAATAATAAAAAAAATTGAATCGGTGTATCGAGATCTAATAAATCAGATGATGGTAAAAAAGTAAAGAAGTAAGTTCTTCTTTTTCCACTGCTAATTTCGTTCTTTTTTTGTTTTTGACGACACGAAACTCATTGACTTTCTGTTGGTTACTGTTGTGGTTCCTGCTATAGGCTCATGCTCTCTAATAGCGGTTACACTATTGTCGTCGTTATCGAATCCAAGCTATCCTCAAACTCGTGAATTATTTTACTAATTTCGTACAACAATACAAATGATGACCTCGCTACGTTACTAACAGAAGTACTTCAGGCTTACCAACCAAAATGCAAATAGATTGAGTGCTAACAAAAAATCTAATAACTTACTTACTTACCTTATAATACTCTGTATGAAAATCACGCCACTTTTCACACAATATCTATTTATTTTTGATTTTTACATTTCTCTGACGTACCATTGCGTCAATAAACGCAAACCAAAAAGTTTGAATGGACAGAGACAAAGAGGCATTACTCGATTAGTTTGTTACAGGATTGTTACACGGGGGCTACAAAGGGTTGAAAGTAATTAAAATCCAAAATAGTTTGCATGATATTTACGTTTCATACATTTAAAATTATATAAAAATTTAATGGTAATGTTTCAGAATTAAGACGAAAATGTTGTCGTTAATTATATTGTAACAGAAATCTACGAATATGTCAGTCAAATCTTAAGTGCCTCATTTTACTTAAGAAAAATTCAAATATTGAAAAAAAATTCGTAAAACAACGGCCAGGTCTGTTATATATTCACAATTGTAAAATTCATTACGAGTGGATAGTATACGATATTTAATAAATATGTTCTTATTAACGCTTCTACATCTCTCGAAAACAATTAAATTTTCAGGCAAATTTACTTCTTTTAGTTTATTCGGTAATCTATACCTGTGCTAAGGTATTTAAGCGTATTTAAATGCCTTCCACACTGAAGAAGAAGAAGTATTTTAAATACGTTTTGTTAGTAGCGATGTATTGCAAAGGGAACAGCCTTTTTTTTAGACCAGCTAGTAAAAGTGAAGGATAATAATGATGATGACATTATTAAAAGATTTTCTTACTTTCCAAAGATACATCATGGTAGCAGCCTGTTCTATTACATAACAAAATTAATTTTCATTTACATCTAAAAGGAAGTAACAGAAAAAAACTTGCTTGTTCGAATTCTAGTAAAATAAATATGTTTTTTTTAAATGACTTAAAACTGATCGAAAACACTCTCTCACATGAAAAATTTATATATGAGAAGTAGTTACATTAGGTAATAAGATGCTGACGAATCTTTACAGAAATTTTATTGCAAAAATAATAAAAAAAAAGAAAATGCAATGAAAGTACATCAGTCATAAAAAAATATATATATATATAATTTTTTTATATAATAAAGAATATCATGTTATTTTCATAAAATCTTCAGTTATTTTTATGTAGAAGTAAAATTCATATTACATATAAAGAAAATAACTCAACTTTAGCAAATTTATTAAAAACATAATTTCAGATAAATTTTAGCGAATTTTATAATTAATTTCTGAAAGGGAATTTCTTCAATTTTTGTAACAACAATTCTGTTGAAATTGTATCAGATTCACAACAATATCTGAAGATAAAAAAATTATAAATAAAATGGAAAATTAGCAAAATTTCCGTAAATGCTGCAGTATATTAAAATAAAAATAAAAAAGATGTAGGAATAACAATTAGAAGAATAAATCGTCCTATATTTTTATAATTTATATTCATCTATACATCTAAATGTATATTAAACCTGTACATAAATTATATAGTAAAACAATTTTTTAAAAGCATCGCCTTTATAGAAAAATTATATAAAAAGAGAAAAAAATATATAAACTCTAAATTGCATCAATTGAGGAAGAAAAAAATGATTAAACAAAAAAATACAAAAAAAAAATAAAAATAATTTTTGCTGTATTTTTTTAGAACCTTTCATTGAAACAAAAAAAGAAAAATTTAATTACAAAACATAAAAGCTGGAAGAAATGGAAAATTGATTATATAGTCAACTTCATAAACAAAAATAGTGAAATTTACTTAGTAAAATTGAATTCTTACATAAATAATATATAAATATTTATTGTGTATCCATAGTTAAAAAATATATAGATATTTTTCGATATAAATCAGAAAATGATAAAAAAATATATGAACATTTTCAAGTGGTTAATCAAGGAAATACAGTCATTAATATCTGACTATAATAAACTGGCTCGGATAATTATAGATAACAAAATTAAAGTTAATTAATAATTCAAAAAGAAAAAAAAAATCAATAACGCAAGTTGTTGATTCATAGCCTCTGCTTTTTTCTTCTTAAAACATTTTCAAATTACTCTTCACGTTTAATAAACCACAAAATAACATAAAATTATACCAGCATACATACACAAACACAAACACACACGCAAAGAGAACATAATTTAAAAAAGTAAAAAAAACACCTGTCGACTGGAAAATTTTATGTGTTCATAAATCATATATATATATATATATTTTAATGGGAAATTTGCGAAATATTGAACGATTTTAAAAAGTGTACGAATTATTTTTCACAATTAATTATAAATATATTGAATGATAGCATTGCAATCTTTATTTGTCTACATTATGTTTTTAGATATAGACGATCTATACTACATCTAAATTATTACAATCAATGTTCTCTTCTTAAACTGTGTAATTATAAATAAGCACCTTGAAAATATTAATATTATACATATTATTTTAAGACAATATGTATATGTCTAAATATCGAACAAAAAGCTATTCGAAATAATTGCTTAAAAAATCTCGACAATTTTCTATGGTATCTGGACAATTTTCTACGTGATCATGGCTGAAATTATATTCAAAATATAAGAATGACTCGAACGCAAAACTGCAGCATGTTCGTATAGAATTTGAATTGAAATTTGTGGAGAGGAATAACGTAAACTATTTTAAAGGAAACACCATCCAAATTTTATATTTTCGGTAGTAAATCAATTTGTTCGAAAATTTGCTGATATTTTAACTTTCAATTATTTTATTAGGGACATTCGAGAGATATCGAAGCGGACCTCTGCCGTCTTAGCTGGTCCTCGTCGGGGCATTCCCCAACAGAACCTTAACTTCGACATTATTTTAACTTTAGTTGCCAGTAAATTTTGTTTTTCGTCAACACTTAAGGCCTTTTTTTCCAAAAATCAAAATGATTGTCGCAGTTTTTTATTTTGCATTCATATATTCATTATAACCATATTTCCAAAACACATTCTTTGAACATTTCTTATCAATTTTGGTGTTTACATAACATTACAACAAATTCCTCAAAATATTATTTTTTTATCTCATATCGTCCCCCATATCCCATAGACATGAATGCAAAATTTCGAAATTTTTGGAAATGGCATTTGAATGTTTACTGTATCATCATAATTCATCTTCCTTATTTTCCTAAAATGTTTTTTAACGTACAGGAGACTGGTATTGGATAATTTGTTTTTGCCCCTACACCGCCCCTTACCCCCAGAATTGTACATTCGTTTTTTTGACACACATTACGGATAAAGGAGAAGCACATTCATTGCAGGCAACTTTTTTCGAATGCTTTATTTTTTTACCTTCCCATTTGGAGGTTATTGTAATGGGTCCGATTTTTCGAATTGAAAATTTCGACATACATATGTATCTCCACCTTTCGAGGTCCCTAGAGTCCGAATTCATCGTTTTTAGGGAGATGTCTGTGTGCGTGTGTACGTACGTTCGTGAACTTTTTTTCGTCTCTAAAGCAAATAATGATATCAATATCGACCAGTTTCATTCGACGCATAATTGCATAATAAAGGGCGGCAAAAATATTTGAATTGGCGGTTTTTTATATAAAAAAAAACTACTAAAAAATTGTTGTAAAATGTTTTTCGTCTCCCATATCTCGAGAACAAATTGTGGTATCGACTCCGGAACACTTTTTTATTTATCTGATTAGGATCCTAATAAAAAAATAAAATGTAAAGAGTTTATAAAGACTGGACGAAAACCTAAATTTGTTAAGCAAAAATATACATAAATCTGGAATAGATTGTTACAAAAAAAAATTATTCTTCATAATCTGATTCTTGTGGTTCCGAGAGTGCATCACGAATTTTGGTTTCTGCTTTTAAATTTTTGTAAAATGTTTTCTACACCCTCGGTGCCATGGCCATGTTGTACATTTTAAGAACGTTTAGTAAAATATTTTGAGTTTTGTGGAAAAGTAAATTCTTTTCCCTTTTTAACCCAAGACCCAAGACCAAAGTGCTGAAAAATAAGCCTCTCGAAAGCCCCCGCCGATCTCATCCTTTGTATATCCGAAGGAAGTGAATTCCATGCACGGATTGCACGAACAAAGTAAGAGTTCTCAAGGATGGAATAATTATAGCGCAATATTAGTCAGTTTAAGTTTAGATTAGTCTGCAGATGAGAAAGTTCATCGTAGAAATATGCCGATTCCCCAAGGTATATCAGTTTGTGAAGAACTATCAGTTCCCTATGAATTAACAAAGAATTCAGACTATGGCATACCAACATATTCCGAGACGGTATAATGTGATCAAATCATCTCAATCCAAAAACAAATCTTGTACAATCTTTAAAAGCAACATTTAATTTTCTAGTGCAGTCTGAATCCAAATAAGGAAAGAGGAGACTACCATTTGTAAAATGTGATAACAATAGAATCTTCACCAGTCTAGCACGAATTTCTCTTGTCAATACATCAACCGACAGCCATAGCCTGCGCAGACCCATATATACGTTGGAAACTGTATTGAATTATATAGCTGCAGCAACTCATGGTATTGTGCAGGTAAATTCCAAGTTTTTTAGCCGACTCAACATAGGGGAGTATGGAAGAGTTCGAGGCAGCAAATCATACCAGTCTGTCAATCCGCCATACCCTGAGATTTACTGGGATTGAGAACAAGATTATTATCAGTAGCCCATGCCGACACCCTCTCCAAGTCTGAGTTAATGCGGCTTATGCAATCCTCCCTCAATTGCCAATTAGCCGACTTAAGTATATCTGCAAACCATTCGCGTACAAATGGATTTTACAGTCCGTAAAACGCTAGGTAGATCGTTAATGTAGAGTGTAGAGAATAAAAGAGGTCCGAGTATTGAGCCTTAAGGTACTCCAGCAGTATATGTGTTTTCCTGCACCTTTACCAGCTACATTCTATCAGACAAGTAGGAATCACTGAAAAGAGAGTAGGAATCACTGAAAAAGAGAAGCCGAAGTCCGCAAACAGTTTTGATATCAGCTGGGCATGCCCAGACACTCTCAGAAGTTTTCGAATAATCCAATAGTGTACACAAAAATCCCTGATATACAAGGACTTACGAATGTCCATTGTGACTCGTAAGAGTGCAATTTCACAACTATGAATTGCTCGAAAGCCAGATTGCCATCGTGTCATTAAGTTGTTGGCTCCTCCCAGGTATTCGAGAATCTGCAAATACATTAGCCTTTCAAAGACTTTGGAGCGAAAGCACAACTGTCTTATTGGTCTGAAATCCTCTGGGTATGCTGTGGTGTTACACTTAGCAACCGGTAATACAGTAGCCGTTTTCCATGCGGAAGAAAAAGCCGACATAATCAGATTTGAATTAAAGATTTGTACGACAGAGTATAAGATCGACGGTAAGAGTAACTTTACGACCCGTCTGGTCATGTTGTATCTGGTTTAATGGAGAAAATTGCATTAATGACTTCACTAGCTTCAACACAACGAAAACTAAAACCCTCATTCCTACCGGTCCATTCAGCGGCCGTGTCACTCTACTCCTATACATCCCAAGACATTAATCTAACACGTATAACCAGGTGCTTCAAGAGAGGATGCACATTTGCGTTTCGGGCAAAACTTACGTAACAAAACAAAATAGTTCCAACCAGTTAATAAACTCAAGAAATGAAAATTTGCACTTTCATGTTTCTGGCATAAGGGGGACGATATTATATCTACAAATATGTCTTTGTTTCAGTTTCAGATGATATTGGAACAACTGATTTTAGTATACGCGAAAATTTACTTCTTTCCATAAAAATTCAAGACCTTTGATTTTTGTACTACACTATATTTTAAATGAGTCATATAGCCATGATTATACAGAGCTTTATGTAAATACTTATCGATAAACAACCTCTTAGAAGTTTTTTATTTACTGTCAAATACAAGATCAAAAGAATCTACATTGAACTACTCTGAATAAGAATATAGTTTCAGCCTTTCTTTTTATATCTACACAAATCAAAGAACCTAAATAAATGAATGATTTAAAAAGATTACAATGCTATTATAACATAATACATCTTCCTGCTCAATGCAAAACAGTATATACATAACGTCATCAAATAGCAATTAAAAAGACACAGTACTGCAGTACATCGACATTTCTATTTAAAAATGCAAATGTTTATCAAATCTAAGTAAAAACAAAAATATATAATTTGATATTGTATAAATACAAATTAAAACAAAAAAATACAAACAAATAAAAAATATTTTTTAAATAAAAACTTAATAAAGAAAATATCTATTTTAGCTGTCAAAAATTTTATACTACTCTTGTTACCTAAAATCTAGCTAATTTAAAAATAATTGAAGAATTAATTACAAAAAAAAACAAAAACCAAGTTTTTATTTTTTAGGATAATTGATAAAGTGAAAGAGATGAGAATGTAGGCAGACATTAAACAAGTACGTGCAATACATATTAAAAAAAAAAGTATATGAACCGTGTGAAAAATAATATTTCAGAAAAAATGGCAAAAAAGGAATAATAATAATAATAAAGAAAATATTATTGATAGTAGCAATTTATGCTAAAATAAATACTTAAATAAGAATATCATAAGATGCAAAGCAAAAAAAAACAAACACACACACATACATATACACACTTACACAAAACACGGCTTTCTTCTTTTCGAGTGTTTTTATTGGGTTCTATAAATTTATTTGGTCTTAGACTTATTAAATTTTTTTTACATTTTTTACATAATTTAGTATAAATAAAAAAAAAAAAACAAATATAATATGATATCTAAATAGATATAATGATAAAAATTAAAAGGTATATATTTACTGTAGGCTCTGAATTTGTTACCTTTTTTATGATCACTTTGCCTAGAGTAATTATTTAATATTAATTAAAAATATAAACATTAATAAATTATAACAATGTAGTAATAAATAGGTGCAAATCGTTTGTTTTTATTTTTAGTACGTTTTGTTTGTACACACACATACATTGTTTGCTTGTTTCTCTTTAGAACAAAAACAAAGAAAAAAAAAATAGTTATATCCTTTAGTGAACAACTAAGTACATTTTCTGATAGAGAAACTTATTTCTATCTAATTTTTGTTTTCGAAAAATAACAATGGCCTTGCTTTCAAATAAAATAATACAATTTCTGTTAATTATTTTAATTGAAATAATCTTGTTTTAATTATTATCATCAACAATTTTCAATATATATATATACACTCTTTGATGAATAACATGTTTTGCCGCCATAAGCCTGAGTAGATAAATTTTACAACCAAATGTACATAAGTTCCTAATTTTGTTATTAGATATGAAATGTGTTTTTTTTTATTTCCAATATTTTTTAGAGATTGTTTTATTTCTATGTCAACATTTTATAATACATATATTTTTTTTAATTATGGCCCTTTTTAATTCATTAACACATTCATGTTCATTATCCCCGTTTCCCCCGTACCGATAAATATATTAATGTAAGCAATTTTGTGTCTATTATAAATATTCTTTCGATTCCTGCTGATATATTGGTATCCACGAAAAATTTTACCATATTGTAACCACATATATCTCAATGGCAGAGCTGTATTAACAATTTTTCTTTTTTTGATCCAAAGACATAGTTGCGAAAAAAAACAAAAGAACTAATTTTTTCTTTTTCGTTTTGCTTCTGTAGAACGTTTAGTTGTACTTTTGTTTTCAAGTTCTTTTAAACAATCAAATTGACGAGAAGGACTTGATTTTTGTTTTCTCTATGATCACACGTCACGCGTTGTCCTTACTATCTAAATACTAAATTATAAGTGATTGAATACTAATTAACTTACAAAAAAAAACAATATTGAAAATAATTTTAGTATTTTAATTTTTACGTGAGCATTTTGATATTTTTCTCTATTTATTGTACAACAATTTTGATATACATAAAATATTTGTGAATAAGCGCCACGTTTATATACAAAATAAGAAAACATTATATACTTATACATTTCCCAATTCTTCCGTGTAAATTTTTAAACAATTTTTCGAATTTTTAAAAATTCAAATGAAATTTTATTCTATATAAAATTTAATATTTAGAAAAAAAAATGGATGCGTCAAGTTCTAAATGTGCTATTAATGAACATGAGAATTTTTTCAAATTTCGAAATTAACTTTATGACACAAGTGAGATGTACACAACATATTTAATGATGAAAAAGGCATTTCTTAAGTTCCATCAATTAATTTCTATCGAAATAAGTATTCATATTCCGTGTCATAATTACCCACCTAAGGACTCAATAACCACAAAAATGGAAGTAAATCGAACTTGATATGTAGTTATTCGAATGCGGATGTATGTTAAATCTTTTCCCATGAATATTTAAATTTTTAATATGTGTTTTATACATAACAAGAATGTAAAAGACTAAAATATCATAGGAAAACAGATTCGTTGATGCAAAAACTCTTTTATTTGGCCTAAGAGATTTCAGAGTTTTAAATTGTAGGGGACCTAATGTGATTATCAACTGTCGAATAAAATCGACTCATCACTAAAAGCCAAATTAAAAACATGGTTATCACATGTTGTTATTGATTCCATATAACAGCCATAAAACGATTCGATTTACATGGTCTTTCTAAAATTCTTTGTCCCAATTTTTGAATTTTTACTGAAGAATCGATTTCAATCGACAGTTAACAATTACAATAACAACTGCCTGTTATCATGTAATATATGCCAAACACGTTAAACAAAATAATACTACTTTTAAAAGTGGTCAGCCCTTTACTACGTGAATTTTTTTATTTGATAAAAAAAACTCCTGTTCAAAAGTTAATCAGTAATTATAGCTCAGAAAAGTAATTAAAATATTTCCCCTTGCTTGATTTGTTCTAAAATTAGTTTTTTTACACATTTTCGACATAACTTACATCTATTCTTTCTGCAAACTCTGTTTTAAATAATTACGACTTCTTTTATTGCCTAAAAGGCAGTGTTGGGCAAAATGTAATCGATTACGAATACGATTACGATTACAAATTCGTTATTCGTATCAATGGAAACTCGCGATTATTAATCGTAATCGTAGAAAACACATGTAATGATTACGATTACAATTCGTCAATCGTATTCGGAAGGCACGATTACGAATACAATTCCTCAATCGTAAGCTGCGATTATTAATCGTAATCGCTATAAGCATATTTAACGATTACAAGTACAATTTTGCAACTGTCAAGATATCTACTTTTACAATGAAACAATTGTAACACTTACATTTTAGCAGCAGCAGTAAAGGTTTTTTGTGTAGATGATACTTTTAGTTTCTTCTAAAAAAAATACATTTTTATATTTCTTCTCATACTTTTTAGTTTGAGGAATTGGCTGACTTTTGATGCTCCGTAGTAACAGCGTTAGTCCTTTTCATACTATAATTTCAAACTGCAAAGTTGTAGCTACGAAAATTCGAAACTCAGCCACAATTTCTACAAATGAAAGGGTGCAAGAAAAAACATCAAAAAGGAACTTTTTCGAGTTTGGAGAATACTGAATGCTTCATACATAAAGAAGCCTCTACTGCTGCTGTTGGAATGAAAGTGCTATAATTTTTCTATGATAAAAGTACGGATCTTAAATCTCTTGGTAATTATCCTTTCATTAGAAAAGTATAATACGACACTACCATCTTCGGGCACCGGTGGAGCGATTGTTTTCAATAGTTACTTTAACAGATGTTCCTCGAACCAACCAACAGAATTTCCGCTGATCTTTTTGAAAACTGTGTGGTATTGAAAGCCAATGTAAATGCAAAGATATTCCTTTATTCCTTATGCTTATTGTTTTACTTTGCTTCCCAACTCTTCCCGATTAAAACCCAAAAAGTACTGTAATTCTGTTCAAAAAACGCGATTACAATTAATAATTGTGGTTTTCGAATACGCTGGAGGAATTGCATTCGTAATCGTGCCTTCCGAATACGATTGAGCATTGCAATCGTAATCGTTATATCTCCTTTCAACGCTTACGATTAATAATCGCAGTATTCGGATATGATTGACGAATTGTATTCGTAATCGTTACATGCGCTTTCAACGAATGTGATTAATAATCTTTTCCGATACGAATACATCCCACGAATACTTTTATAATCGTAATCATAATCGCGAATATTATTTTAATCGATTAATGCCCAACACTGCTAAAAAGTATAATCTAGTCTCATATTAAATTAAATTAGCCACGGCTAAAATCACTTGATTTAAAAAAAAAACGTATGCCATTTTCAATAAACATTTCATATTTTCCTATGAAACGAAGGTACCAATATTCAAATAACTTATAAAAGTATGCACTTATTTATATATGTTGTTATTGCAGTGAATTTTAATTACATTTATCATGTAAATTCACACTAGTGATATAAAAAGAGAAACAAGTTATTTATATATTGATATCATTGCATTGGAAAGTGTGAAATATTTCTTCAAATAGTTATAAAAGGAAATTGTGAAGAAAGATAATATTGGAATTTATTTTAACCTGACAAATGTTTCCAAATTATATACAGCTTTTATTATTATGAATTTTTAAATCTGAAATTAGTTAAGCCACTCGTACCCTAATAAAGCAATGTACTCTTTGTCAATTTCGATCGTGTGCCTGAAAAGAAATAAGGTGAAAGCCTAATATTAATTAGTTGTGCTTACATAAAGCTGAACGTACATTATTGATCGAAAACAAGAAGAAAGAAAGAGTAATGGACGGACAAGGTGTATAGCATACAAAATAAATAAGAAAATAAATAGTAATAACAGAAAACAAAGTGTATTTAACAAAATACACTACTCATAAATTTTTTT
>QYTT01083735.1:32418-47557 GCA_006980735.1 Dasypogon diadema
TTCAAATAGTTATAAAAGGAAATTGTGAAGAAAGATAATATTGGAATTTATTTTAACCTGACAAATGTTTCCAAATTATATACAGCTTTTATTATTATGAATTTTTAAATCTGAAATTAGTTAAGCCACTCGTACCCTAATAAAGCAATGTACTCTTTGTCAATTTCGATCGTGTGCCTGAAAAGAAATAAGGTGAAAGCCTAATATTAATTAGTTGTGCTTACATAAAGCTGAACGTACATTATTGATCGAAAACAAGAAGAAAGGTGTATAGCATACGAAATAAATAAGAAAATAACTAGTAATAACAGAAAACAAAGTATATTTAACAAAATACACTACTCATAAATTTTTTTAACTACGTAATACATTCAAAACCCCACTGTTGGGATCATTAAAACAAGCTCTATCGCTTCAAAAGTATTTTTACATTTAGTTTTCTTACGAATATTTTAAAATTAAATCCAGTCTTGAATGTGTGACGTCAACACCGGACTCTACTGACGAGAATTGTACTTGTGGCGTCACTACACTAGCAGTTTTATACCAAAAAATGGTGGCTTACTTGCAACATTTAGAAAGTTGAAAAATTCCCCAGTCTCCTCTTCCCGCTTAAGCGGAGGTTAAGCTGTTCTTTATATATTATAGAGCTATCCCATGGGCTTAACAAATAACTTAAAAATAATTTATGATATTCAGTAATTAGAAGAGCCTGAGTGCTTTTCGCTCCGTGCTTGGAGCTTTTCTTCAGGTCTGTCCGCTTGACAGTCTTATTCCTTTCTTAGCCTGTCGGCAGGTTATCATATCGTCGGTATACAAGCAAAACACATTAATAATAATAATAATGAGTTCCCCTTCTACCCCAGAAGGCGAACTTCTCAGCGTGAAGCCAAGAACCATTTACCTGTCTCCGCATTAAGCGAAGAATATGTCAAGATTAGGCTCCCCGACAAGCAAGCAGACCAGGAATTGTTAGTTAATAATGTCAGCAGGCAAGCAACTGATAACAGGACCAACTCAACAAAGGCAACCAAGAAGTGCCTAATGTTAAAACTAATTAAAGGATCACAAAACCATACGAAGACGATTTATCTTTGAACACATCTAGGTCAAAGTACTCCCTAATACGGTTAGCCGCAATACACATGCGGTTAATAGGCTCATCCTTACCGTACTTAGTCCTGGAGAAATTAATATGCAGTAGCGGGACGTTCCTCAAGCAGTGGCCATTAGACCTAAAAGAAACCCTACCCCGAAGCTCTGCGGAATCGATATTGCCGAGCTAGTGAATAAAACCTACATTGGCAACATTGTGACGTTCTTCCAGCGGAACTATGCCAATAGGATTAAGTCCCTCGCGATAAGGTGGAAGGATCATAGGATCGTCCCGAAGCGCAAGCCTAATGAATTTTCGTTGAACCGAATCGATACGATCGATATGCACGGCATAAAGAGGATTTCTCGATCAAGTTCTTAATCATAGACAACTCATCATCTAAAGGTGAAATTCAGAACAGTCGATTACAGTAGGCTTTCGAAGCATCTTAGTGATGGCAGCGGTCGAGGTAAGGAGACTAGAACAAGTCCTGGTCTGACTTTCCCTACACCCAAGCATTTATTAAAAGTTCAGAACTTACTCAGGTGCTTTCATTAAACATCTGGTCTTGGGTTGGGGGTTCAGAGTTCAGAACTTACGCACATTTTTTTATGGAGTACGACTTTGACAGCCGATGACATTTCTAGATTTTGTTGTTATACGAAGTGTTTGTGAAAAGTTGTGTGGTTTTTATCCGCTAAAAAAAGTGATTTTTTAATTTACTAAAGCATTTTTGTAATATTAAAGTTTAAAATAGACCAGTGTCAGTGAATAAGCCTCTCGCGAAAACTGTGCAAATTTGAAAGTGGCAATTTCAGACTTTGAATTTTAAGTGTGAGTGCTTAACATAAAAAAAAGCAGGCTTGTGTTACAATTCGACTGAAATGATAACGAAATAGTTTTACTTTCACTAAATACCATCTACATACAGTACAAGCAAAGAGGTAAAAGCAATTTTCTTATTTCTATGTCATTTACAGTGCATCTAGCAAGCAGAAAACCGCATGATTTATGTCAAAATTATTAGTTTGCAGTAAAGGCAACTTTTGAAAGTAGCCATTTACATGCCAAAGTCGTATTGTATCCAAGACTTTAGATTTCGCCATATTTGTAGAGGAAACAGGTTCTATGTAATCCGCTCAGAACATATCTCGAACATAGCTAATAGGTCAGGAGTGCGTTCCAAAATGTAGCTATAGTCAATTATAGTTGACTTCAATAGTTTCGAATCTCAGAAGCTGACTCTCTGACGTCATTCAATGTAACTTCACTTCGTTCCAAAATAGCTGAAGTTTACTAAAATAGACGACTATTTTGGCACGTTCTAAAGCGGCACATACACGTTACGATCTGCAGTGCAACTTGGTTTCACATCTTGTTGGATGTTTTACTACAATCTTAAGGCCCGCCCTCAAAAAATTAAAACAATTTGATTCTCATCCAGTCATTGGACGAACTTGAAAACCAGTTGGACAGCAGCCCTACACACGATACGATTACATGTCCCACTCGACCAAGTTGTACTGCAGATCGTAACGTGTATGCATAAAACAGCTATACTCACGCTTTATTGACAGCTCCCTAATTGAGTGGTGTTTTTTCTGTTAATAATCGAGAAATGGAGGGAAAAGTTGTAGAAATGGTGGAGGAAAGCGGGAATCAGTACATGAATATAGAAGTGAAAGACGGTAATAATTTTTAATTTCTTTTAATCGTAATGGATGGTGTGGTAATGCATAGTACATTACCAGCGACATTATTTTGTTAATAACAATTATTATCATAGAAATGCCATATGTCTGGAAGGTCTTTCATAGATTGTTTCTGATAATAAGGAGAACGAATCAAAAGTAGTGAATAGTATGTGGTTCGATTGTGTTACTCGATTCTGCATTTATTACATTTGAAGCGATCACTGTTTTCTAGTAAAATCAAACATGAAGTAATGAAATACATAAGTAATGGCTTCTAATATTCCCTACTGGAATTTTTCTGTCAGAGCTAAGTTAATGTAGTTTTAGTGAAATTTGTATCAATGCTCTAACAACGGCAGTACTCAGTAGGAAATAAGGTAAAATATTGCCTGAGAAGTACAAATTGATGAATATTTCATGGCTTTTAATCCAAAACAAAGATAGATACTGTTGAGTATACTGTTTTTTAGGAATCATTACCATCCGCATTACAATTTTTCCAAAGCAATACAAAAGTGTAATTAGTTAGACCGAATTATGCGTTTTTCTTCTGAAGCCGAAATCTAATTCTGGGTAATGTGTATAGTAGCTCATTACCGCCTATGACATTCTATGATAAATGTAATTAAATCAGAATTAATTCCAGAACTAGTTCAGTAATGATTACATTTTCTACTGCGTATATTAACTAGAATAGTGTCAGAGCTATTCATCAGTGTATTTTAATTGAAACGCAGTAGGAAACCGAACAATTGATGAACACGGTAATGAATAATTTCATTGAAGAATAACATTTAACAATTCGGTAAGCATCATATTTAGTTCAAAAGGAAGTAATAAAAGCTGTTAACTGCTGGCTAACAAGTGCACTCCTTTCTTCTAGCTCCTTATTGAGCATCAAATGTATGCTTTCAGTGAGGGACTTCAGGATTTACTTCTGAATAAATTCTTTGAGAATTTCTGACTCAATTTCCCAACTGAGAAGCGTCCTAGGCGTAATAAGTTGAACCTGAGAATTTGGCTGAATCCCATAAGAACCGATGCCAAGAGAAGTGCGAATCATCCCAGCAGGATATTAAGTAAAATATTGCCCGTATAGAAACAACTACCGAATTGATGAATATTTCACAGCTTTCAAAGAATAACCAAAGAAAGATACAATTTGGTATAATTTCTTCTACAAGCCATTACTACCTGCATTACATTACATTAAAAGTAATGCAGAAGTGTAATTAATTAGACCAAATTATGCAATATCTCTTTTGAGATCGAGATCCGATTCTGGATAATGACTTTAGTAACTTATTATCGCCTATGACATCCAATGTAATTGAATCTGCAATCCATTTGGTATGTAACTCCATCTTACCCGAATTGATTTCAGAACTAGTTCAGTAATGATTACATTTCCTGCTGGGATACTTCCATTATACATTCAAAAATTTGCTTGTTATGACCCGGAACTAGAGAGGGCAATGATCAGAGGCACAACTCCAACAAAAAAACCTCATAATGTGAAATTTTGTGTTTGATAGAAACTTGAAAAGGGTCTGTTTTTTTACTAGGCAATAAATATGGATATCACAACACATCAACATCATGTCACACAACCTCCGAGATTTTACTATGGTTTAAGTCCTTCAAAAATAGGGCTTTGTTCAGCTAACTAAGTGCACATGGTTTATACAATTTTTCTGTGTAAAACAGCAGTGAAACAAGTATTTGCCCATTTTCAAAAATGGACACATGATGTAGTAGGTCAAGCCAGAATGATATTATAAAATTCTCTAAAATCATCCGAAATGTACTGCGTTATTTTTTGTACTTTTCTTCATTTTTTCACATTTATGGGTATTTTAGTAAGTTATGCCTTAATTTTCAGTATTTCTGGGTTTGTGGCAAATTTGTGAAGGAAAAATGTGGTTTTTCCGAAACCATCAATGAATTCAAAATATATCAAGTAACCTCTTTATGATTTGAGCTATACTCTAAGGGCCGAAACACATTCAGAGCCGCAAGTACCAAGCCGTAGGTACCAAGCATTTGATGCCGATACATGATACCAAGGGAATTCACATTCAGGGTACCAAGCCGCAAGCACCATTCAATACTGACAACATTAAAATATTTATAATTGAAAATTTATCAAAATATTTTAGATAAGTTTCAAGTTTTTATATTCCGTAGAATTTATATCATGCATGAAATTATTTTTCCTCATAAATTCAATTATCTTTTCCTCCATTTTAATTTAGGCACCTAAAAAAATATAAAAATTTACATTTATTTTGTTGGCACCACTGTGGTATCAGTACCAAAATTTAAAGTTTTCCAAACTTGGGTAGCAAGCATCATTTGATGCTGGTACCAAATGATGCTTGGTACCGCCATTGTGGAAGCTTTCATAAGCTTTCGTTGTTTGAAACTTGAATTTGATACCTGATACCTGCGGCTTGGTACCTGCGGCTCTGAATGTGTTTCGGTCCTAAGTGTCTGTATTTTGAGATCTTAAATGCGGTTACCTTTTCTACTGACTTGCAGGTTTTCTTCTAGAATTTCGTCCATGAGTTCTTAAAATCAAATATATGATCTGAAGTAATGTTTGTAATAGAAACCCCCTTACACTTCTCAGTTGAAATCAGAGCATTATACTCACTTGGAATATAAATTCTATCCGTCCCTCTGATGAGTCTTTTTAAGCTTTCAAAATTTCTATTCCACTGTAGAAAAGAGTGTCCACTCAACGAAAAGGCTTGCTTTATCTTTTCAAAACAATTCGTTGCAATGAGGGTAAGAAAAAGCACTTGCACTTACTATCCTATTCCACAAATCTTCTCTTGAATTTATTTCTACACTATAAACTCTATTTTTCAAATGAGAAAAAAAATCCAATGGAGCTAAATCAGGAGACCGTGCTGGGCGCTGCCCAAGCAACAGGTCCTCCATGTCCAATCCATCCTTCGCCGTAAGTATTATTTAAAAATTGCCTAACTTACATAAAAAAGTGTACAGGACCACCATCGTGCATAAACCACATCGTCCTTTTCGTATCTAATGGTATAATTTCATCGAAGGCATATTCGACTTTATTTCTTTAAAAATCTAAATAAATATCACCGTTAATTTGTTGGTGTTGGACCTATTAGATAATTAAAAACGATACCACACCAAACGTTAATTTTAAATCCTCATTGACGCCTTACTTGCAGGATTTCATGAGGATTTTCTTGGAAGTATACATGAAGATTATGGAAATTAAATATTTCGGTCCCTCGTAAAAGTTGCCTCATCGGTAAAAAATATTTTAGAAATAAATATTACATTATTTATATGTTCCTGGCGCAATCAACGACAAAAATTTAATCGATTGACTGAGTCTCCTTCTTCCGGTTGCTTGAACCGGTTAAAAATGAAAAGGATAATAAAGATGTTCGTGCGTTAGAATTCGCCGAATGGTTGTCGACGACTCCTGTAGTCTTGCTGCAATTCTTCTCATGCTGATGCTAGGATCCTGTCTAATAAGGTCCATTACTTTCTCGTCTAAACGAGGTCGTTGTGGTGAACGCCTTCCTTGCGGTCAATCCTTTGCGCACTGAAAGTTTCATACTCTCTAAGTCTTCTGTCCGTATTCACAAATGTGTGGTGTACTTGATACTAGCTTGATATGGAACACCCTGTAGATTTACCTCCTCTCCTAAGATTGTAAAACTGTAGAAAAGTGGATTTCTCAAAAATTCTTCCAATTGCTGGTTCAATTCTGCAATCCAGTAAGAATCAGAGTCGCGGATAAGGAATTTTATCTGCTTCCTTTCCTTCTTTAATTATTTACGGATATAGTCTTAGTGGCTGATATCAGGTTCATTGGAATATGATAAATGTATACTCTACTTGGTTTCTCCCCTTATTATATTTGTACTTCAAAAATTAAATTGTTTGTTTTTCCCATTCTTTAGGCGTTTCATTTGTTGAGCAAATAAAAAAGCAAACAAGAGGGGGTTTTCACACAATCTATGCATCCAATATACATCACTATTGTAAATTTCTAAATGATATCTCTGTTATTTTCTGTCCAGTACACTTTAATAGTTTTATGAACAAGGAAAACGATTACTTTTTAATCTTTATTTTGAATTTCTCTATTCATGAATAGCACAGAAAATTTCGATCAGAGTAAGACTATCGGTTGCAAATAAATACCGAAAAATTACTAATTTAGGTTTATTAATATATTAAGTGCAAATAAGAGCGTGAGGAATGTTTAACTTTTTTATAAATTTCATTGAATAAAATATAAAACGAGTGTAAACATTCTAATTGTTGCGCATTAAAAACCAATTGGCATCCATGATAATGTCTTTTTTTCGACATATTTAATGTACTTTACAGAATTATTAAAATTCTCAAATATAATAAACAAAAAAAATGTAAAATGTACATTTAATGAGACGTTTCATACAAATTTATTGAATATTTCAAAAAGATTAAAATAAATATTAAGATGTATTTTTTACCAAATTATACCTTTCTGAGCGTCGACAAGGAAATTACTCTATAGGTATTTTTAAGATTAAATGCCATTAATAAAAAGTAACGGTATATTCACAAAATAAAATCTTTTATATGTATCTACCAAATATTTGAAAATCGAACATTTAAAACACGTTATATTAAAAATTTGAAGAAAAAAAATAATAATTGAGGTAAGATAAACACCGCAATTTTGAAGTACGATCATAGAGCACTAATTGGCGGTTTTAAATATTTTTTTGTTTACAATTTTAACGCTTAAAAACTATACAATATACTTTTTATTTTTGTACTTTTAATATTTTGCAATTGTTTTAAAATTATTATTATATAATTTTGAGGTTTACTAATAGAGAATTTATAAAAGTTTCCTATCACCTATCCTCTTCGAGAAGGGTTAATTTTAGAGTATTCTGAATGTAATCAATATTTATTCACATATGCCGTCAAAGTAGGAGAAAGTGTTTTCCAAAATATGAACAGAAAGAAAGCCATAGAGTTCCACTAGTAAAAAGCAAACAAACAACAAAATATTATTAAAACCCCCAAAATCTTTGGTTGCATTTGTAAAAATTTTACCCAAATTTTGTCAAAAACATTAAGGGCTAAGGTCATTGTCCAAAATACTTAATCAATTCTTATTCATAATAATAATAGTGTCTTTTAGTCCACCAATTTCCAAGACATTCTGCGATCTCTACAGGAAGATGTATACAGGTATTAGGCATGCTGTATATTTTCTTTAGTGTTATGGTTAGTGAAAATTTGGCTTCCTAGCAGTTATTTGCTGTAAAAAAGAATTGTGGAATTTTAAATGTTATTAACATGTATTCCTAGTATTTACCAGTGGGATTTTTTGACATAATGCTGGTCTGGACCAATTACAATTTTCAATTCGAGAACAGTTTTGTTGTGACGGGAGTTTCACTTTATTTTGAAAACCAAGCATTTTTTTTATAAAGTCACTATAACGCTGACTAGTGGTTTTAAGTGTATAGTAAAATCCAAAATTACATCTTGGCTAGAAAATTTCTAGGGGTTCCAGCCTAGAAACCTGAGAATGTAGTAAGGAAGGACCCTTCTGGTCCCTCAGTGCTAGTCGTTTGGCCAACCTTCGAGGCCTGGACCCCTTAATGGCTGTAGGGTTCTCAAGAAACAACAGAAATAAAAAAATGACTACTTAACTTTTATTATTAGACAATTGAATTTCCAAATTTTTCATTATCTTTAATCTAACAACTTTACAGATTTTCTCGCTTAAAATCTATTCCAAAAACAGCCCTCGAATTATTAAACTTTGTTTAGTGCGGACCCCTGTACCAAAAATTGCATAGCCCTACTTTAGAGTAACTTATTTTATAGCGTTTACATTTCAAAGGCAATCGTTTCAAGAACAGCTACAACCAGAACAAAATCAAGACCAACCAAATCAATTTCAACGCCAACCAAATCAAAATCAGTGTCAACTACTTCAAACAAATGACAACTTTTTCAAGTTCAAATACAACCAAATAAACTTCAATAGCAAACATTTTAACATGCAAAACTGGTTGCATTCTAGCAAATATTTCAGAGAACAATTTTAACTAATTCCGGTTGGTTAAAATATAATATATATAATTTCCATTACTTTCTACCAATGTCCTCCATCTTACTGGCAATTTATTTATTTATCTAGAATAAAACTCTTGCGCCTTTGACGCAAGATATTTTTGCAGTATATACTTCAGGTAATATCCTCATTTTTGAACGTTTTCACGTTAAAAAAAATTATGAAGGAACTGAAACAATCTGAGTAATCTGAGGATGGTATGTCAGGGAAATATGAGTCCTATTGGAGTGCCATCAATTTTTGTGGAGTTCGCAAAGCTACATGGCATTGAGCATTGTGGTATTGAAGAAAAAATAGATTCTCGACAGTAATTGTTTCTCCAAATGGTAGAAACTCATAATGAATACGTCCCTTCTGATCCTACCAAACTCAAAGCCTCCCCTTATTCTGATGGACCGATACAGGTTCTCTGGGTTAGTAGTAGACTCTTTTTTTACCGCTTTTCTGGTTGGGTTATTTCTAGTCTCCGGGTTCCATTATATAAGAATGTGGTCCCAATTCTGTTCGGATAACATTATTGTGTAAGGTAAATGGCCTTCTTTGACGTGGTTCGTTTTCAAAGTTGAAATTCTTTGTTTAAATTTCTAAAACCACCTCTGAACTATACGTATAAAAGCAACATCAGAACTAAAACCTCTTTATTTCATTAACTGACATGGGGCACTAACTAATTTCTTTAACAAAACTTATATTCCTTTAATTATTGGATCATCCCATAAATAATGCTGTTTTTTAATACTTCATTTATTTTACAAAATTAAGATATATAAAACTATTTTTAATCTAAGATATATTCTCTATTATTCCCTACGATGCTTTACCATCTATCTGGCGGAGTGAATGAATGCCCCCTTCCAAAATTCACTTGTCTGTGACGAAAAGTACCACTCAAGTACCGTTCTGACATCCTCTATAGAATCCATAGTTGTTCAATCTATATCATATTGTAGACTACGGAACAAGTGATAATCTGCTGGTGCAATGTCTGGTGAATATGGTGGATGCAGCATCGTTTCCTCCAGCTTCAGTAACGTCGTCCTTGCTGTATGTGCTCTAGCGTTATCTTGATGAAAGAACACCTTTCGTCATGAAAGCAAAGTTGATCGTTTTTCCTGTAGCTCTGACTTGAGCCTTTCAAGTCGCAGTAGATCTCCTTCCTTATCGCCTGGTTTGGATTTAATAGCTCTTAGTGGACTAAACCCTTCATATCCCATCAAACGCAGAGCACCACCTTATGTGGGTGAAGACTTCCTTTAACCAACGGTTCCGGGGTGTCTTCTTTGCTTACCCACTATCTTTTAAGCTTGACATTATTTTAAAGGATCCACTTTGCGTCACTATTCGATCCAAAAAAGGTTCATTTTTCTGACGTGATAGCAAGGAGGAGCACACATTCACCCTCTGTGTGCGATTAGAATCCGAAATTTCGTGAGGAACCCATTGACCCAAATTGCTGACTTTCTCGATGGCATGAAGATGTCGATGAGTCGTCGAATGACCAAATCCAAGCTTCTCTACTAGCTTCTCAACAGTTACGATGGGGTTTTGTTCCAGTAGGGTTCGCAGAACGTCCTCGTCAAGCTCCACAGATCTACCAGGATGACGCTAATCTTGTAGGCTGTAGTTCCCGGATCGGTATTTCTGGAACCACCTTTGGCATTGACTTATGATTACTGTACCTTCTTTATACACTGCATTAACATTTCTTGCAGTTTCAGTTGCATTGTTGCATTGTTACCAATATTGAACTTATAAAGCAAATAGTGCCGGATATACTCTTTTGTCACTTACATTTATTTTCGTTGAAAAAACTACCTTTAAAACAGCACTACGCTCTTTAAAATCGCATTATTTATGGGATGACCCAATATTTGTACGCTCTTTTATAGCACATACTAAGACAATTCCTGGAAATAAGACCCGCGTTCTTTTCGGGACAATATTTCACAATGGTAATCTGATAATATCTGGGGTACTTTCTAGAATTATCACACCTCCAATAGAGTTGAAAACATTAGGAAAGTTTTTTTTCTGAATCAAATTCAACTCATATCCACTAGACACAATAATTTTACAATAAATCTGGCTAACATTCACTTTTTATGAGTTAATAAGAGTATGGGTGGCACCATACCATACAATTAATTATAATAAACAAAAACAAGCAATAAATATGCCTAATAATTTCATTTCTATATATATACCTCTTGCCGTGAAAAAAAAAAGAATTTTGCCACTGATTTTATTATCAAAATTAACCCTTCTCTACCATTTTTATATTCAACGCTAGAATAAATTTTAGTTTATTATTTTTTGTTTTATTTCACAGAATAAGATAAAACTTTGATAATAATTAAAATATATCACAAAGAAACAAATATTTTTCTTCGCTGTAATATAACAAATAATTACGTAGAAAGAAAAATTTTCCGTTTTATTTTTTTAGAAAAAATTTTCTTAATACATAAAAGGAAAATATTTTTCAAAAAAAAAATGTAAGAAAAAATAATAAAACAAAATTGAAAATAACAAGAAAAACATTTTTTAAAGAAACATTTAAATTAGGTGAATGAAATGTTTTTATACTTGTAGCTGAATTTTTTTATAAATTACAAAAAACTATATATATTATGTAAATTTACAAAAAAAAACACTTAATTGTAACATATTTCATATAAAAAAAGAAGAAAAGATACAGAAAAAATAAGAGAATAAAGCAAAGAAATATGCATTATAGTGCCATTCATTCAATTTGTATTGTTGTTTTTATATTTTTTATACATGTAAAACACAAAATCCAATTTCAAAACGTGAATTCTTCAAATAGAAATAAAAGTATTAATTTATAGTAAGAAGAAACGTATAAACATCGCGATTTTTGTAATATTTACGAAATTTTCAAATATTTAATTTTTGCTACTTTCTTCTGTTTCTTTATATTTATTTTTGTATAAAAATTTTCAATTAGTCGTAAATCTACGAGAAATTCACTTTATAAAATAATTAATGATAATATAAAGCAAAAATATGCAAAATTCAAATGAAAAGTTACAAAAAAAAAGAAACTATAATAAAAAAAAAGAAAAACAACAAATAAAAAAAATGGACAAGTATAAAATTAAGAGAACATTTTTCCATGATGATTTTAGTATTATAATAATGATACAAGCTGAATTTTTTTATTCCGTAGAGAAATCCTCATTTTTATATAATACCACAAAATAAAAGTAAAAAAGGATAAGGAATTTTTGTAGATACTTTTTATGACATAAATTGTGTGGTTTTTTGTAGATTTCTAAAGGTCACGAACATTATTAGTTATTTTTACTGTCTGGTTTCATCACTGAATCTGGTTTTATTTATTTTATCATGTCTTATTTCTATTGGGAATTTTTGAATAAAAATATATTTTGTTTAAAATAAAAACCGTTTGTCGTTTTAATCAGAAATGATTACGTTTTTAGTTTAACCTTATAATCCGCTCCTATATTTCAGGAAAATGGACGACATTTTTGTATTGAATTTATTATATTCACCGGGATGATTCTCACCATTGCACAAACATACCTATCTACAAAATTGAATGAAAATATAAAACACCCCCTACTAAATTGCAATACCTTTAGAACTAATGAACGAAAATAAAAAAGAATTTTACTTTGGAGCAATTTGTTAATCCTTCTTTGGCAATTTTAAAGGCAAAGGCCCTTTTGATCACAGAACGTACTACTTTTTTACATTTAGTAGGGAATATTTCTTCCAGTCATTTCTGATTCTAGACGTTAACAGTTTTTTTTTAAACCTGACACATGTATTCAATAGGATTATGACGTGGAGATTGATGATCAATTCCAATCCAAGCCTTTGCTTCATTATAACAATTAGTGGTAACCTGGGGCTTAGTTAGTGTGTATAACACTTGAGATGACTTCATGCAAATTATGAATGGTTTTTATTAAAGTAAACAGATAATTTTTCGTACTGTTTTTTATTTACAATAAGCTAATAACTTTTACAATTAAAATCAACAACGAACAAAACATCAAAAACTAAGCAAAACAAACGAGTTTGGACATTTTTACTTTGTCTTGAACTTAACACAACTGCGAACCAAAAACGAAAATTTTCGTTTTCACTGTTGAGCTGGGGCGGGTTCATGTAGCTCGAAAACGATGGTCGAACGATCGAGTTACTATATAAATTCCATAACAATTCGATCGTTCGACGATCGACACGACACAATGCATCACGACTACGACTTGGTAGTCGTGTCGATATGGTATCGTGTCATAGACGTGTCGTATCTCATTGTCTTTTGGCTATTAGAAAGGTTCTGCTATACTCTTATATGGAGGATGAGACGTATCATTGCGGAGGTAGGGAAATTTTTGTGATTTTGGATACCCTTTCACTTATCATTTTATAATTTTGTTGTTAAGGTGCGTACACATCTGAGCACAAACAAAGGACAAGGCAGGGTGAGGCAGAACAAGCGCCTTCTTTATGAACCATTTGGTCAACCAAGGAGCTCTTTCCCAAAGTTAATATCTTTTATATCAATCAAAGGAAATTGTCACTTGTCTCCGGTGACAAGAAAAAACAATGAACAATGTACTCAAGGATAACTGGCTTAGATCAAACTTTCTATCCTATCCTACCAGCGGATAGGTCCTTTGAAAGCACAGCCATTAACCTTGTCACTAAAGAAATCCCCGAAAAGGGCATTTATAACCTCGACCAAGTATTCTATAAATGGGCCTCTATGCCCCTAACTAACCCTCCAAGAATTCTCAAATGCAGACGAATTCTCAAGAGGGCGACTCATATAATGAATTGGACCTAGTCGCTATTACTTTTGAAAGTGACCAGCTCCCTCCTTATCTAAATGTTGACAGCCTCATCTATCCCGTGCAAACCCCAAAATAGAGAATCATACAGTGCAAAAACTATTGGAAATCTCGAAGCCAACTGCCAGTCCAAAAGCAGGTGTGTTAGGTGTGTGTAGTGACTAATTGCAAGTCCAGTAGAAGCTTCTCCGGGAGAGACAATCCTTCAAGAAAAATATGCAGAAGTTCCTACACTCCCTTCAAACAGACTGCTACCACTCCCTCCCTCAAACTCGTTAGCTTCCTAGGGTGCGTAACGCATTCCCCTCCTCCGCCCAAAAAAAAAAACATAAGCTTCCCCGCCTTAGAAATCTTAAACCCCAAAAATAGGAAACCCCCTTTCTCCCCACTTGCCCTTCTCACCCCCGCATCACCAATAATACATTTTCCAAACGCAAAGAGAGCTGGGGTGCCTCAGGGTAGTCACCACCTTGGCCCTCTTATTTTTGTCCTCTCTATAGATGATATTGTGCATCTTTTGAGGCGGTCCAAAATTCCAATTGTTGTCTCCAAGGCTAATTCCATGTTGGGTTTTATCCGGCGCTGGTCTAAGGAGTTCTCTGATCGTGAGGTTTGGCTAACATTATATAACTCCTTGGTTCGGCCTCTTCTTGAACATGCATCCCAAGTAGTTCATATCGGTCATGTTGAGTCTGTCCAGCGCAGTTTCGTTAGATTTGCACTTAGGGATCTGCCATGAAACAATTCTTTGGTTCTCCCACCATATCGTGTGCGCCTTAATCTGCTTGGCATGGAATCCTTGGAGAAGGGACATAGGATTGCTGATATTGTTTTCATGCAGCAGCTCCTGAATTACCTGATATTGACTCTCCGGCGCTCCGTGCCAGAGTGTCTTTCAGTCACAACTTGAGAGATGTCCGCCTTTTAGATATAAATTTCTCTAGAACTAACTATGATAAGCATGAGCCTATTAATCGTATGTGTGCAGCTGTTAACTGTGTTGCGGAGCTCTTTGATTTAGATATAACCAAAACTGTGCTGAAAAAGCGTCTTTCCCTTGTCGTTTAACTTATATTAAAGCATTATTACTAACTTTTTCTGTTTTCCTCTGTCCTGTCAATTGGCATCGCCATACTAACTATTATGAGTCTTACATGCTTCTCGGGAGCCTAATCCTCCTATGTTTACCTAATTTATTAATAACCTTCTTTGTCTTTTACTGAGTTTAACATTACTAACATTTACATGTCTTGCAAGCTTGTTGGAGAACCTAATCTTAACGTATTTCTTTGAAAAGTGTGAACGCTTAACGCGGAGATGGGTAAATATTTCTCGTCTGAGAAGTGCGCCTTCTGGGCTAGAA
>QYTT01083735.1:47577-58937 GCA_006980735.1 Dasypogon diadema
TGGCCCTCTTATTTTTGTCCTTTCTATAGATGATATTGTGCATCTTTTGAGGCGGTCCAAAATTCCAATTGTTGTCTCCAAGGCTAATTCCATGTTGGGTTTTATCCGGCGCTGGTCTAAGGAGTTCTCTGATCGTGAGGTTTCGCTAACTTTATATAACTCCTTGGTTCGGCCTCTTCTTGAACATGCATCCCAAGTAGTTCATATCGGTCATGTTGAGTCTGTCCAGCGCAGTTTCGTTAGATTTGCACTTAGCGATCTTCCATGGAAGAATTCTTTGGTTCTCCCATCGTATCGTGAGCGCCTTAATCTGCTTGGCATGCTGTTAATCGTGCTGAAAAAACGTCTTTCCCTTGTCTTTTAACTTACATTAAAGCATTATTACTAACTTTTTCTGTTTTCCTCTGTCCTGTCAATTGGCATCGCCATGCTAACTATTATGAGTCTTACATGCTTCTCGGGAGCCCAATCCTCCTATGTTTACCTAATTTATTAATAACCTTCTTTGTCTTTTACTGAGTTTAACATTACTAACATTTACATGTCTTGCAAGCTTGTTGGGGAACCTAATCTTAACGTATTTCTTTGAAAAGTGTGAACGCTTAACGCGGAGATGGGTAAATATTTCTCGTCTGAGAAGTGCGCCTTCTGGGCTAGAAGGGAAACTCATTATTATTATTATGAAATGGGCTTTAAATGAAAAAATCCATCTGCCATATTAGCACCACCATTTCGAATTTTAAGAGTGTTAAAATGCTTTGTCACCGGAACCAGATATGCATACCAATTTTCAAGTTGATCCGATATGCGGAAATAGTTCATTTTTGCATCACAAAATATTGACGACACATCCTTACAGACACGGTAAGTTAAATAAAAGTTTTTAAGCCTGCTCTCTGTTTTCTTGTCTTCCTCAGTGCGTAGAAAACTCTGTTTCTAAACTCTAGAAAAATCATATAAAATTCACTAGCCAAAAGAAATGAACAAATTTACAGTCGAAAAATTTATTCCTGATTTAGATTTTTAACGACATAATTAACTATGACAGCAAATATAGTAAAACCAATAAAAATAATTATATTCGAATACAAAGCTTGCCAACAATTCTCTGCATTACTTGAATTTAATTCACTTCCAATTTTACTCACAGCATTTCTTGCCAACTCAACCTGACGCTGTTGATCTTTTTGTTCTTGTTCTTTTTTTATTTTCTCAGATATTTCCTCACAGATTTCCGGGAACAACTCACGAAATCTAGAATTCTTTAAATTAAAAGACAGTGACATTCTTGCATACTGTTGTTTTTCATATATCGTAGTTTCTGTTGATCCTGAGGTTGAAGTGTTCTCTAACATAAAACTCAGTAATCCAGTTAAAATCGTTGCAACTGACCAAGCCGGATTCCATGTATCCGGATGGAAATCTGATATACTCAAGCAAAGGCGTGTGTTTGTTTTGAATCGACCATTTGGTGTTATCATATAAATTGCTGGCGGTTTAAAAGGAAACTCTCGTGGAAACACAAGTGTACCGTGATAATATCCTCCAAAATAAGGAGAATCCTCCGGTCCTTTGATACAGTAGTGCCATTCCAAGATATTTGAAGGCAATGGCTCAGCACTTATATAAGGAATTGGATCCCTCTTCAGGCGAAGGTAGTCCTGCTTTAGACGGCCCGTCGAAGTCGGTTTTCTGTTGGTCATTATAACTTTTAACAACTTTGACTTTTTATACAAAAGCGGAAAAAAGTATACAAGTCCTGAAAGACAAAGATATCAATCATAATCAATCCTTAAATGGCCAAGTACCTTTTTATTGAGAAGATGTGTGCTCCTTCACATAATATATCAACTGACGAACAAAACTAGCTGTAGGTGTTCAAGAAATCTATTAATCTTTCTTCTAAAAAACGTGTGGGCTTGTGCTATGAATCTCATATATCTGCAACTTCTTTTGAGTCAACAATTAACCAAAATATACAAAACTAATCTAGATTAATTCATTAAAGAACTAAAAACTAAAATACTGATTCGCTACAACCAACTCGATTTTACTAAAATAACAACAAATCCCAGTGAAAGTTATCTGCTGAAAGGGATATGTGGGTTGTCAGTGTCACAGGTTGACTTTTAGAAAGGATCAGGCGCAGTAAGCTGTGACAACACACTTGGCGGGGAATCGGGGACAAGGACTTTGCTGCAGACACTTTTCTGTAAAGGGAAAGGAAGCCATCTTCACCTCATATGCACCTATAAACTCCTTCAAATTGAATAATCAAACATAAAAGGATTTAATATTGGGGATATATTTCCAGAAAATGTCTCTATAGAAATTTGTTTGATTTTTTTTTACTATAAAGTGGCAAGAGAAATCAGGATTCTGAAATGTCTAAAGGATTTTACTTTTAGAAGTATCCAAGTTAAATAGGTGAGAAGATTTTTTAACGGGCGGTCGGATAAAGGAA
This sequence comes from Dasypogon diadema, assembly GCA_006980735.1. Taxonomy (NCBI): domain Eukaryota; kingdom Metazoa; phylum Arthropoda; class Insecta; order Diptera; family Asilidae; genus Dasypogon; species Dasypogon diadema. The sequence continues at coordinate 50,042 of QYTT01083735.1, forward strand.
AGAGAAAATTGCTAGATAACAAGGTTAAAAGAAAAAAAGGGCGAAAAGAAGGTGAAAATTCCATCAATATCTAATTGTCCTCGGAACTCAAATGCAAATCTGCTGCATCTGTTCCCACGGCTGGTATCGCCCCACTATAATTGATTCTTTCCACATAAGGGGGGATTTTCTTTTTTTTCGACCGAAAAATCGATTCTTTGTTTTTTTACTGACTCCTGTAATTTAACTATTGCAAAACATTTAACTGCCTAATTTCGTAGTTTAACTGCCTATTCCTAAAAACACACATTACAAATTATAGAGCTCCACGTAAGGTAAGCGTTCAAAGACTTTGTGCCTTAGTAGGTATATTGAAGAAAGGTATATTATTGTTATACCTGTGTCGGGAACATGGTGTTTCCTAAGTTAGATAGTTTCTGTGGCCGCAAATTGAAAGTAGCTCTTAATGATTGTGTAAGGTCTGCCTAAGGATTTCGAAAGTTTGATCATGTCTCTGACATACGGTCCTGCATATTTGGTTTCTCTTCTTATCTTAAAAGAAGAAGTCTGATATTTCTGTATTCCTTACTAAGTTGCAACAAGCCTGAGTATCTTATTTAGTTATTCCAGGATTCTAGCCATCTTCCTCACATCGTAACAGGAACTTGATGATGCCGCGTTTTTACAAAATTATTATGGAGGCCTCCAGGGTTCAATCGGCTGGCGCAGTCAGTGCATTCAAAAGACTCGTGAACATATAGTACAACTCACCCCCTTATTTCTCTTCTCCTTTGACCCACATATAAATTAACTTCATAGAGGCAACTCCTAAAATAGTTGATATTATAGTTAGTTATTATTTCTTTTTTAGTATGTATTTCTCTTTTTTGCGTTTAATTCTCAAGAACTTGCTCTGAATTTTAGTTTTCTCAATTCTACCATCTTTTTTCTTTACATAAATAAGATTATGGGCCTTGTGTACATAGACCAGAAATAAAGTTATTGCTATTGTTAATGTTTGTTAAAGGGTGTCTGCTGTTTATTTTCAAGTTTTCTCCATGAAGTATTGGCGTACATTACGACGGGGGGCACTTCGTGAAGTTTTAGTCGCGAAGGAGCCCTTCACCGTTAAATAGAGGCATTTCTGCAAAATAACGATTGCATCGTTCCTGCCTAACGTTTGTATCACGATGATTTTCTAACCCGAAGTCAACTTAGCGGGATTGTGATTCAGAAATGGATAGAAATCTTTATATCGACAGGATCAATCGTTTATATTTCAAAACATGATTTGTCCTCGCGCTGTCGGAATTGAAGAAACGATTGAAGGAGTGTAAGGATCGACGAGACAAAATCCGACATTATCAACTCATCAACGCGGTCAGGAACTTAATATTAATAAATCCTCATTACATGTGAATACCTATTCGATACCCTTATTTTTATCCTTACATTTCCGTCAACGAATCAATGAAAGAATAGTGTACGAAAGAGTAATTCATGAATTTCCAATGACATCCCTGTGTTAAAATTCATTGATATTGGGAATGTATAGTAGTGTTCGTATATTGATTCCCAGCAGAAACATCATCAATGAAAGAATAGATCCCAGGAGAAAATGTAATTCGTTCCAATTTAATTCTAGAATCGACTTTTCGTGTTGGAATTGTTTACTTTTTGCATTACTAGATGAATTCAAGGCATGTCATAGGCAGTAATCAGGTGTGGTTCCCATTTGCATTACGCGGAGTAAAAGAAATTATGCATTTAGCTTTATTTATTATTGAATACATTACCAGTAATAAAGTATGGTTTCCCCTTTCAATACTAGAAATTGAAAAAGTCATCTTTTTATTTAAGTTCATGTCTGACTACATAAATAGTAAGGACGTAAGATACGGGGCAGTTTTCATCTCCTTATCTCGACAATGGCTTTACGTAACTTTCGCAGAACTCCAACATAATATGTGGCATTTATAATGGTATTACGTTCCTTTAAGTCCCACAGTATAATACCTTCAGTATCTTAGAAAACTGTTGTCATGACCTTTCTAGTGCTTTGGTGTGACATTCGCCTTTTTCGACACTGATTCTTCGGGGCCATACCATTCCACCGAATGCCTTTTGGACAAAGGATCATGCCAAAGTTTCATCTCCTGTCGCTGTCACAATTCTATGGAGAACTGTTACAATCCCAATTTCGCGTCCGTGACCTGAAAAGATTAAGGATTAGAAAATGCTTTTTTTAGAAAAAAAAATTAACTTGCTGTGCTCTCCTGTTTTCTGCAATTCACGACTTTCGATTCTGCAAAGAAATTTGGTTACTTTTCACACCTCTGGGTCTCACCTGGGTTCTGGTTACTATCGGGGATCTACAGTGGAAGACGTCGTCTCCATACGGGTTAATATGGCAAGGCAACTTCTTGGACGAACGTACAACTCGATCTTCACTTACCTTTAGAATCTCTCCGCTTACATGCAAAAAGTTTCTATAGCTGAATGCTACCTACCTCCACAATCTTTTGATAAGAGTCTGACCTTGGACCACTGGCAATCAACTTACCTTAATCGCAAAAGAAAATCATCTACCTGGAAACGAAGAAAAATTACCAGATATGCTACAAGCTTAAGAATAACGTGGACGAGGACTACCTACAAATAGATAAGTAGAGCGAATTAATTAGTTAGAGAAAGAATTGAATTAGATATATAGAAATTTAGAAATTGGGATAGGATGTTTACTTTTGTATCTATAGGATATTCGGAGAATTGTAGTAGGATTTGTGTCATTAGTCACTTTATGTTTAGGGATTAGAGTAGGATTAAATATTAAAGGATTAGGAATTGTACATATCTAATAGAAAGTATTAACTATTCTCCTTAAAATTTGGAAAAAATGTCAAAGATAACTACCTGGTTGTAACGCTGGGAAAAATGACACGATTAGATTTCAATTGAATTTTTCCTGTAGGGAAGAAACTTCTGCTAACTTCTTAGAAAATTATTTAAATGAATTGGTACTCACTGGGGTGGTCCTTAGGCCCAAATGGGTTCTCATCATGCACTTAACCTGTACACCTGCACTAAATAAATACCATTTACTTCCCGAACTCCACTCTTTACGGCAGAAAGAATAGTAAAACGGATCGCACGTAACCCGAAGAGAAATTTAAAGACAGCTAAGACCTCAAAAATAATATAATAAACTTAATTTTATAAAATTATCGATTGGCCCGATTCTCGAAAGTTACCGAAATGGGGGCCGGAAGTCCGAATAGGGGTCCTTTTAGTATAAAACTTCGGTATATGAAGCGATCAGAGACTGGTTGTCAAGATTCACTATGTGAGGTTATCATTGTGCAGACATCAAAACGAAATCAAAAAAATGAAGGCGGAAGAAAGTGGGATAGAGAATTCATAAAAAAAATAAACTCAGTTTTGAAAGAAAGGGCCGTGAAAAACAAAGGAAAGCAGTAAAGTGTCCTGATAGGGGAGTATCTCGGCGAGGAAGAGAAGCGGAAGGAAGACCAAGTGTGCAGGTGCTGTGCCTCGTGGGACCCAGAAGGATACTCGGAGCCTCCTCAAAAGATAAGTCATTTTTTCTTTTTTTGGTTCTTTTGTTTTTAATAGGAAAACTACCCGTGTCATCTCGCCCGCGAGTGCAAAGTTTCAAGCCCTTTTTATTGTGCCTATCGCATTTTGAATTATTAAAGTGTACCTCAGGTATATTTTGAGCTTGTTCGTTCTCATTTAAGTTCGCGGACTCATCAAAACTACGTGGCGCCCAATAAAAATTCAGGCTTTTAGAAGAAAATAGGTGAACCACCCTCTTCTCCAACTGCTGGTCGGCAAAGTGCACCCTGAACTAGAGCGAAGGGTTGTAATATTTTGTCTACGTCGTCTTTACACAACTCCAAAAATTGCTGCCAGTACTCAACTCGTCGTACTTTCGGCACTGAGGAAAGAATTCGCAGTATCCATCTTACGCTAATTTTTATCATACCCAAATGCTCATAAATAATCCGGAGGACACTTGTTTTCAATATATCAGTTTGTTCTGTGATTTCCTTGACTTTTAACCGCCGGTCCTTAAGAACAATTTTCTTGGCCAAATCCATGTTATCCTGCGTAACTACCCTTGCTGGCCCTCCACAGCGTCGATCATCTTCAGCTGACTGCCGTCCCCAGCGAAAAAGCTTTGATCAATATTTAACCATCGAAAATGATGGTGAGGATCCTCCATATACACGATCCAACCGCTCTTTGATCTCCGTTGACGTTATAATCTATCTTTTGTTAAAAACAAAATGTTATTACAGGACGGTATTCAATTTTTGTCGTTTTCACTTTTCTAAGCAAGATCACTTCACTTTTCGAGTCACTATTTCAAGCTGTTTGAGAATATTGTCCAGACAGGAGCTTCTATATCTCAAAAGGGTTTGGGGGTAGTAAGTAGGAAAAGGATTCCAGGAAATTGTACACATTAATTTTAATTAAAATCATGTTCGATTGATTCAGTGTGCCTTGCTAGAAAAGTATAACACCGAAGCAGTGTTTCAAATGTTCAATCGAAAACGCTATAATAGAAAAATAAATTAAAAAGTGGATCGGTTCCCACGCTTTTTCTAGAAGTAATGAGTTACAAAAAATATTATATAGGAATTTGTAGTAATTTAACTCCAGATTACCAGTTATTCCGATTTCCAAAAGACAAAATTGGACAAGACGAGCATGGTTAATGGCTTAATGGAAATTGTTAATATATATAAATTGTATTCCTAAAGTTCGAAGAATTTGTAATGCACATTTTTGGGAATAAATTTATTGGCAAAATGAAATCGTTGAACTTAATGAGGTTTGAAGAAATCCAATTCAATGAAAAAATATCCATTTTTCCTTGCAACCGATAGTTTTTGTTTTACAACAAATTTAAACTTAAAGTTGAACAAATCTCTTCTTGTTCTGCTTCTTTTTTTATTTCTGGGGCTCCCCTGTAAGAGCCACCATTGGACGCCAAACCCACTGGCTTAACCCTTTAGGGTATAACGCCAAAAAGTGCCACGTAAACAACCGAAGTATTATAAAATTACAATTGAAAATGATCTTAGAAAAGAAAATTTAAAATACAGAAAAAACTATTAACCGATTTTCACATAAGAGCAAATGAAACGTTAACTCAAACGTAAAGTATCATCGCATGTCATGGACTGATACATAAAAAAAGAAAGTAATTGTTGGATTTTTCAGAACATTTGTGCTCTTTTTCTACACTTTTCTTCTAAAAGGGCACTTTCAGTACTTCGGGGAAGTATTCAGCACTTTATAACTCGTGTTATATACTCCCTCCGCATACGATGGCAACTATGAACATCAGTTTTGCTTCTCTTCACCTTTCAGTTTTGTTTTTCTCTCAGTCATTTTGGGTAATCAGAATCAGTTTCTTATAAATTAGTCTCAATATTATATTGTCTTTTGTATGCTACTTTAGTATACAAGTCAATTCTAAGATTGCAAATCTTGCGTACTATCTCCTAAATAAATTTGAATTGGAATTTTCATTGAACCGGAATAGGCCCCATAAAAGTATTTTGTTCCGACTACACTACAAAAATAAAATAATAATCTGTTGAATTATGACTTTATTATCATTATATTATTCAACTTGGAGGTAAATGTATTTATTTTTATAAAGTTCAGATAGTTTTTCAATAATAATTTAAAAATCTAGTAATTTTTTTCACAATGTATTCAAAGTATTTAAAAAGTTAAGATAATATTCTTTCAGCTCTTTCCAAAAGGTCAGAATGCAACACTGGTCTGGTAACGACGCGCGGTTGCAAAATCTGATTGGAATGAATCTATCTGTCCTTTTCGCTCTCAAGTGAACTTTGACTACTTCTATTTCTTTTATATTGGAATTTGAAAGTGGACGTGCTCTGCACTAACGGGAACCAATTGTATAATAGCAAGAACCAAGAAGCCATATTGGTCTGGAGAATGGGCGCTGTTGGACGAGTTTACAATTCCTAAATAAATAAATTTAACGTGAAGTGGTAACATAATTCGACCGTGACAAATATTTTGTCTTGCTGCTGCTTAGATGCTATCAATTCCACAAAATACGGAGGAATTGTCATTCTTGCGGCCTTAGCACCCAATGGATCCAAAAGGATGTGGAAAAGCTGGCAGCCAACAGATCAGGCAGGATGTAGTGTTTGGAAAGGGATGTTTTCGTGAAATCAACAAACCTCTTCCATAGAAAAGTACGATCGTAGGAGAAAAGATGAGTTGGACCTTATCAAAAAAAGAGCAGTATTAGTTTTTTGTACTTTGGAAATTTTTCCCTTGTGTTGGTTTCTCTTACTGATTTGGAATTTTTTTCTTACAGAAAACCTTCCTGTGGATGGTGGCAGACGTTGGGATGATACGAAAACTCCCAAGGATTGAGGGATCTCTGCACGCAAAATTTTAGGAGCAAACTAGGATGAGTAGGTCTATTTCTAATTTGAATGCAAAGTTTTCCTACTTTCTTCAGTGTAGTGTGGTATATGAAGATAGGCAAACGTTGAATAAACCCATTTATCCAACCAATTTGTTACAAATAACTTCCCATTAATCGTCTACTTCTTGAATCCAGTCCACCTAAAAAAAATTAAGAAGTTTCTCCAAGGATCTTTGATTTATTGGCAAAATAATTTTTTCAGTGACTGTATACATCAGTTCTCCACAATTCAAACCGTTATCTAGTCATGGTCTTGCAGTTTGCAGTTTTATTACTAGGCCTGTTGGTTCTTCTTTTTCGCTCCCCTTTAGGTATTTGCGTATGTTTTGTAAATAGCTCTAGTTCTGCCTCTTTCATACTGGAATGATGTGCAACGAGGATCGGTTATAAACAAAGGGAGCCATATTGAAGAGTATCATTCTAGGGAAGATGATTTAAGTTTCACAAAACAAAAGCTAATAAAAATTAAGTGTGGCAGGTGAACGAGTTTAAAATTTATTGTTTCTCTTGTTTTTTACATTTTGAAGTAATTTAATAGTGGTATTTCCTTTTTGTTTTAGATATCCTTGACATGAACGTGAGCAGTTTCTTGTGGGCGCTGAAGGGGCTCGAGGACTAGACTCTCGAAGGAGGAAAGTTCATCAATCGACCGGGGATAAAGGCGCTAATTTACAAATATTTTGTTGTGATTTCAGTTTTTGGAGAAATCTGTTTTCAACGAAGCCATCAGCAGCCATCAAAGGATTTGGGTGAAATTATTGCAGAAAAATAATAATTTCCGTAAAGAAAACAGAGGTGTGTTTCGGAGAAGAGTGTCATTCTAGCGAAGGTGATTACAGTTTTACAAAACAGAAAAGCTAATAAGCATTAAATGAGGCAGTTGAACGAGTTGAGAATTTGTTGTGTGCTTTTCAATACTTTCTCTTGTTTTGTACGTTTCGAAATAATTTAAAATTTTCGTTTTGTTCCAGATATTCTTGACGTGGAAGTGAGCAGTTTCTTACAGGCGCGAAAGGGGCTCCAGGACTTGATACTCAAAGGGGACAAATTCATCAGTCGACTGGTGATAAAGGCGCTATTTCAGTTTTTGAAGAAATACCTTTTTAATCGTCAAATTTCTGTATACATTTTTTCCTGTGTGTCTTTTTCAATTCTATTTTCCAAGTTGACTGTGTAAATTAGTTTTCTAGAGTGTTTTCATTTCGAATTAAGTCAGAAAATGTACATTTATTGAGTAAATAAACCTTTTAGCAACTGGATTTTCCTCTTTTAATTAAATCCTTTCATATTTTCATTCATTTTGGGGCTTTGTTTATGCTGCAAACGTCATTTTCAATGGGCAAAAACAACCAGAAAATTTGCCTACTGCCGATTATGGTCCCCGGGTGTTTTTGCAAATTTGGCTAAAAAGCCAAAATCTCGAAAAACACCCGGGGACCATGATCGGCAGCAGGCAAATTTTCTGGAATGTATAGAGGCCAGTTCCCCAGCTTGTCCACTGGAAAGGAGACTCAGTTTCCCCTGCACCCCGGAAAGAAGCTAAAACATTTTTTAAGGTACACTCAGGAAGAAAAGTATTTGAAATAAAATATTCAAGTTTTTTAATCTCTTTATTTTATTCTTTTAAGTTGAAGTGCACATTTTTGAAAATTGTGATGATGATGCACGACGTCTTGTTTTAATGCTGGCCAACATTACATAGACAAAGTTTAAGAATTTTTCTAATTTAGAAACAGTGGCAATTGCAGTTGCCTGCAACATGAACCTCGCCGCTGTGGATGTAATTTGAAACAAGTTTTCGCATATACTGTTATTTCTTTTCACTTGCAGCTCTGAATGTAATTTCGGCCTGAATCCAGTCCACTTCAAAATCAAAAGTTTCTCCAAGAATCTTTGATTTATTGGCAAAAAAATTTTTTCACTGACTGTACAGATCTGCCCAATTCAAACCGTTATCCAGTCATGATTTTGCAGTTTGCATTCTTCATTCTTCTCTTTCGCTCCCGTATGGATATTAGCTTATGTTTTGAAAATAACCCTAGTTCTGTCCCTCTCATATTGGAAGTCATGATGTGCAACGAGGATCGGTTATAAACAAAGGGAAGCCATATTGGCAACTAGTTTGTCGGAGGAAGACTTCAGCAGCCAAGAGAGGGTTTTTGCGTGAAATCAACGAAGAAAACAAGGATGCTTTTGAGAAGTGTGCCGTTCTGGGGAAGACGATTTTAATCTTCAGCATTATACTGAGGCAGTTGAACTTGAACGAGTTTCCAATTTTGTTATGTGCTTTTGAACATATTTTCTCCTGTTTTTTACGCTTTGAAGTAATTTAGAATTTTCTTTTTGTTTCAGACATCAGTAACACGGAAGTGTGGAGGTTCTTGAAGGGGCTAAAAGGACTCCAGGACTAGACTC
>QYTT01083736.1:0-12834 GCA_006980735.1 Dasypogon diadema
AATGGGCTGCTAATCTCTCTTGGCGAATTATATTACCCCAACATTAGATCAAAATATCAACACATTTGGTGGTGACATCAAATTCCATTTCGAGTAAAAATTTAAGATTTTGGAAATTACGCAGCAAATATATTTTTATACATATATATTATATAGGTTAGTATGTAAGTTTATATCCAGTTAGTAAAATTTTATGTGACGGATAAGTAAACAATTTTGTTAAATATTTTCACTTTAGATTCAACAAAAAAAATCAGGAAAAAAATTGAGAGAATATGTCATAAGAAATTTTTGTAGCAGTGTAAAAAGAATTAAATTAAAACACGTCAAAATAATAAACAAGATAATTTGTAATTAAAAAAAAAGAGGGGATTAGGAAACCAAGTCGTTAACCTCACCTGCCAGCGTGACCCATAAAGCCAAAGAATAAATGCTTAATAAGCAAAGTGCTTGATAACGGTCACCCCTATAGTAATGGATTAGTTTCGAAAAATATCAAAGTTTTTTTGGGAACATTATAATAAAGAAGTGTAAAGTGTACAAAAAAAAAAGTAAAAAATGTTTCAATCTATTCCCTGCAAACCATAAGCACATATTAAAACAGTTTTACAGGACATTTTCCGCCACAACTCCCATTAATTTTTTTTTTGCATAATCCGCGGATAAATTATTCAACATATTTTTAAAATGTTTACTGCTCTTTATTTTTTGCCGCGTTTATTTTGCTTCATCTAATATTTTCAATTGAAATTATGTTTGGGAAGTGAGATGATCAATTCAAAAAAAAATTACATATTCCATTGTGAGGTTTCTTATCAATACAAAATTCACTTTAATATTTGAGGTCCATGCCCTTCTGCAGAATCCCCTTAGCATTTTTGTGCCCATCATTACTTAGCTAATGTTCCTGTAAAGCGAATTATCTCCTCAAATTCTTTCAATTATTCGTAAATATGAATTTTTTGATCAAACGGATGTGTCTCTCAAATGGAAAACTCGTCTTCAACTAAGAAAATTATTAACACTGTCCTGACTACCAAGTCTTTTTACCCATTTCCCATCATATCTTAAGCTAAAAATCGTCAAACGTAGCAACAAACTTAGAAATAAGGGGAGCGGGTACTGCAAGGAAGGTTTTCAATACCGTTAAGTCTCAAGTAACTACTGCAGGAGTTCTTCTACCACTGCTTCCATACAAAGTTTTGACAAAGGACTATTCAAACGTGCTTAACTCTACTTAAAAGTCAACAAAATTGTCAACAGTTCTGTTGTATGCCATAATTAATCTATTTCAAAAATGGAAAGGATTTAATTTCTTCAACTATGTAAATCGACGACCATAATCTCATTTGACTAATTCTTTCCCTAGCGGTTTACATTTCTTTATTAAGGTATTCAAATAATTCAAGGCAATAAATGGGGATTTTCGAATCCGAAATTCCTGTCTCAAATTTCTTCTCTAGACAAATTATTTCACTTGTGTTATATTATATTCATAACAATCACTTGAGTAGTTCCAAAAAGACCAGGGAAATAGGTAACAATCTGCGGGGTCAAAAAGATCCACAATAAAGTGATGTCCCTAAATGGAGTAAAAATGCAGTGGACTATAAAAGTGCTCCAGTGAATATTGAAGAGAAGAACTCACTGGATATTTTCAAACTGGTGAGGTATAATATAGTCAATTGACTTTATTTTCATTTATAATTGATACTATTTCCAAAATGGAATGGAGAGAAAAATCAAAATGAAATAAATTTGTAGGTCTCTTAATATAAAAAAGACGGAATTGTAAAGCACAGTTTCATTTATTTATTGAGAAATTTGGGAAGTTCTTCCGTTTAGGTGATACGCCCAATTCTCATGAAACTTTGCATAGCGGTATTTTATGATGTTACATATATAGCAGTGCATGTCATTACTGACAATAAAATGATATTTCCAAAAAATAATTATGTGGCTCTAATTATGTAAAGGGATGTTTCGCAAAGATAACTTTAGCATTCGTTAAAGGATCTTAGGACATATATTTACGCCACGTTTGACCCTCCTACCCCTTTTAGTTAGGAAGATATTCGCAAAAAGTTGATTTTTCCAAATTTCAAACAGACCTTTTGATCCCTAAGCAACCTTTTCGCCAACAATGACATATACCGTTAGATATGTGATGTCATAAACTACCGTTATGCAAAGTTTCATGAGAATTGACCGTGACACCTAATCGGAAGAACATCCGAAATTTGTACCAACCAAGTTAGTAACAATTTGCTTGCCATATATAATGCTTGCGTGTAATAAACTTTTCATTAAGTTTCTACAAATATTCTAAACAGATTTTGAAACGATTACATGGTTGTAATAATATTTGTCTCGTATTACAAGTACACAAAACGCATGTCAAAACTTCAGTTATTTGTACAAATTCCTTGTTATCCTCTTCTCTTGCTCGTTTTCGCCTTGCTCTAGATCTGGTGTGTCATTATCCTCGTTATCAGAAATTAACTTGTTTTCATTATTTATTACTTGATTACGAAAAAATCTACGAGAGATATCTTCTTTGAATACAATTCTTTGAACGAGAATTGAAATTTTTTCTGATCGATCCGTTTAAGAAAAGTTCTGACCTTATTTCCATCTTTCGCGGAATTAACGTCAATTTTTTTGCTCTTATTGGAAATAAAGTCAATTGACTTTATTTCCATTTTTTGAGAAATAAAGTCAATTGAGTTTATTTCCGTTGAGTTTATTATACGTCAGTGAAACAGTACACAAAAAGTAAAAATGAACCTGATCTTCAAGTAACTTCTGGTGACGAACAACTCCAATCTGGATTCTGCAGTTAAAATTGCAGAGCTTAAAGGCTTCTTCGAATTATGAACGACAATTTTCTCTTATCTTTTCCAGTTGGTGATGCAACCAGTTCATGTGAGAATTAAGGATTGGATTCGGGATATCGAGTAGTATTGGATTTGCTGATGCTTTTGATTGCGTTTTTAATAGGAGTAAAAGCATATGAGTTTTTTTTAAGGTATTGCCTAAGGTTAGAAGACAACTCCCTATGATATACACAGCATAGCTTAAGCAGAAGGGAATTTAGGGGGAGAAGAGATTGAGAAATTTTATCTTGACAAATGTTGCAAGCCACAATTTTTTGGCATTGAAGTTTTATTTACTTTAACATTCCACTGGATTCGCAAGTAGAATTGCCCCAACTACAGCTGCTCATAAATCACAGCAGGACACGAATCTATGCCAACAGAGGAAAAAATCTGCGAACGTACACCCAAATCCGCTCGGCCACCGGGAGGGTTGTAAAACTGAAGTTAATTGTGTTCTTTTGAATTTTAAATCTAATCCAGAGGTAAAAAACTCAAAAACCAAGCCGGAAATTACCTTGATTTCCCTTAGTGCAAAAATACATAGTCGATTTTTTTTATATTGTTCCTCGTTACAATTGATTAGTTTTTCCTCGAAATAATAATAGAATCCCTTGCAGACTAATTCAAACCCGTGATCCTCGCGTATCGAACTGTCTTCACCCTTTTGTACTCGAGGCAAGATCTAGCAGAGTAGTGAAATTTACGGAATCCTTGAGCCTTTAACTGTACGAATGTGAATCAGACTACCATTTTATGTTTTCCCTATCGACTCTATAGGCCATAGTTATTTAAACCGAGTGTGCACAGACAATTTCACTCGACCTTCTAAACCCCACTCCCGCTGTGATTCAAAAAGGGTGGCAGGTTGATAATATTTTGATACCCACTTTTAGGATTTCTTGACGATTATTTTTGGTCTACTTTCTGTTGCGATTGAACAACTTATGGCCGGATACTCTGGTATATTTTGCCGCTTTTATAAATATCTTTGTATATTTAACTGAATTTCATACAGAAACAAGGTACTAATAAAGTTGTATTTTAACACGGTTTCGACTGACAATTTTCCGATAAAACCAGCCCATGTCGCCGCCTAGGTTTTCGTGATTGAATATTAATATGCATACATCTAGATAAACCTCAATAACTTTATTTATATCCCATATCTTTTACATCTATTAGTAGTTTTCCGAGCATGGTATAGGTCAGGGGTTACGAATGGAAATACCTAGTTTCGTTCCGTTTTCTTTTTGTCGACGATATTCTACACATTCCAGTGGGTGTTTCTTGCTCCAGTGACTTTTTCTAAGATATCGTTTTTTAGTTTCGCTGAAAGCCTTAAAGATAAATCTATGTAAAGTGCTCTTTTAGAACTACCAAAAGAAGTTCCAACTTCTATGTTGCATTCATATCAATTCTCTGAGTCTGAAGTATTTTTCATGTATTAGAAGAAGAAGAAAGGAAGCCAAAAATCCAGGAAAATATTTAAAGCAAATTAGCCACTGATGTTGGAAACGAAATATATAATTGCCTTCTGTAGGTTGGCGTCATAAGCATTTACTAAATTGGCCATCTTCATAAAAAGGGTGAATATTTCCAGGAACAATTGACAATGGTGCAGTTGTGTCGTTGCTTAATGAGCACTTCAGACCCTACACAAATGGAAAAGTCGATGACGGCTCTTTGAGAATTTTCTCGGAACCGGGTACACCCCAGAAGTTTGAACTTTTAGTTCGCAGACCAACCATTACCAGTAAATGGAATTTGTTTGAGATAAACGTAGTTTTTTTAATCCAATTTCGCGGAAACGGCCTTTAGTGTTTTAATACTGCAATCAATAACACTATTATGAAAATCGAGACTTCTTTAAGCTTTAATAATTATTTAAACGGAAGAATATGCGGATACGAGTTAACTCGTGACCGAACGACAACGGTTGGGCATGAAAACACGAGTTAATTCGTGATGATGCTCAAAAATGTGCTAACAAATAAACCCTTTAGATGAAGGTTCGAAAACTGATCAGCCAGCGGGAAGGCCACGAAAGCTTCATACCCAACGCGCGGTTATGTTGATACATTTTCTACAAATTAATGTTTCTTACATCCTGCGGGAACTGAAACAGGAAAAATGTTTTGATTCCCAGAATAATATTACATAATTGCAACATGCGTGTAATATTTAACATTTATTTAACTGGCTCTTTGCTGCGTTTGAGCTTGCGACCCCTATTTTATATGTTTTAACAAAATACAGCTAAATCTCCTCGCCATGCAAGAAGCACTAACTCAAATTCGCGATGAACAAGCCTTTTGGGATTTTCTGGTATAATAATTCCGAGTGGTTACGACAGTTTACCCAACGATGCTTACTTTTAATCGTTTGATTTAGTCAAGCGCATTGCAAAGTACACCCTGTGTTTTCTTATAATATTCTGATAAGGGAAAAAAGCGTATAAATCTAGCAAAAAAATATAAAAAAATACGTAAAGTGTAGGTGGAAAGCATTTATAACAAAAGTGCAGGGCAAACAGGAAATAAACTTACTCCAAATTAAGATTTAAACAAATCAAAAACAAATTGAGCTCCGAAGGATGAATTGAACAAAGCTCGTCAATCTAGGAACCAGTGTGTCGTTCAGAAGTCAGGAGTGGCGCAAATAAAGAAATCTTCCCTTTATAAATTCTGTGTGGAAAAGAAACATACGTAAAGCTCAAAACTATCGTTATCACCAGGTAATAAAAAATCATGACTCACCTGAATATTCGCAAGCGTAGTCAATTCCTCCATGACAACAGAATCACTGAAATTTGCCAGCAAACTCCAATTCCAATCGTTTGCGATTCAATGTTGTCTTTTCAGTAATTTAACAATTAAAATATTGCCCACCTTGAGCTTGCAAAGAAAAAGCATTTAATTCACGACTCGCACTAATAGCCAGTTATAGAATTCGGGGTGGACCAGCTGTGGAGCGCAACTATCGAGCCCGACGCGATAATAGAGCAGACCACATCAATCTTGCACTATCTTTCTTTTCTAAGCACCAGAGCACAGATGACCTCACAATTAACTGGGTTAAAATCGTGCTTTTTCAGATAACACCAGAGGAATCATGTGGTGGAATTATCACTTGTCGCTTTGTTCTTTTAGTCAGCACGAGTCGCGACCACTTCGTTTTTTTTGGTTCTGCACTGAAAGCAAGTGTCGACTTGCTTGTATTTCAGTTATGTTAATACAAATTTATGTTTTATTGATTCATTTTAATAAGGTTCTCAATTCAATTGGAAGTTTATTTACTTTTCTTATTTTCCTATTTTGATGCTTTGACATATTTGTTGCACAGGGTAATGGGTAATCCAGGGGTGGACCGGTGGACCACTTTTGTACCATAATCACAAATTTCAGAAATAAAGTGGAAGACTTCTGCATGACAAGTAATAAAATTATAAATTAAAGCGTATATAATAGAAGTTCTTAAGTAATCAGTTATTAAATATCCACTGAATATTTCTTTAAAACACTTTAAAGTGGATTTGCATGCAGTGCCATCTACGTCTAAATAGTTGCTAGAGGAAGCAAATGTCCAAAAAAATCCCAATTATGAAAGTTGACGTGTCTTGTCAAAATTTCCCTTAGGAATTTTGTGTTCGTGTTTTGGAAGAAGTCTGCAGTTTTTCCAATTTCAAACAATTATTCTAAGAAAGCAGTTAAAATGGCATATTTAAAAACAGTAATTTCGAAATTTTACGATGATTACATAAATCATACGCCTAAGAAGTTGAAAATCATCGATGCTTATCTACTTTATATCCTGCTTACCGGCATCACTCAATTTGTTTATTGCTGCCTGGTTGGAACTTTTCCATTTAATTCATTCCTTTCTGGCTTCATTTCAACAGTCAGCTGTTTCGTTTTGGGCGTATGCCTACGTCTGCAAGTGAATCCACAAAATAAAACAATATTCCAAGGAATTTCACCGGAAAGAGGCTTCGCTGATTTCATCTTTGCACATGTCATCCTTCATCTCGTCGTGATGAATTTCATCGGCTAAATGCATTTTGTATTCTCAGGTTTAATAAGTTTAATAAATACGGATTTAAATAGATGGAAGTGTTACATTGAGTTTCATTCTAGAGTTCAATTTTAGTGCAATGAAAGCCCCACATTTAACACTGGCTCACAAACAGGCTCGACTGCAGTTCGCCCGAAATCACGTATCGTGGACCGACCAATGGAAAAATGTCATATTTTGTGACGAAAAAAAGTTCCATTTGGATGCGGTTATTATTGGCACGATCTGCGGCGAAAAGATGCGCCAAGAATGAGCCCAAACTTCGGTGGTGGAAGTGTTATGGTGTGGGGAGCTTTTTCGTGCTACGGGACGCTTCGCCTCTGCGTCATACCCACAACCATGTATACCGACCTGTTGGAAGAAGCCCTGATTCCTTATCTGGAGGATATGTGCGATCAGGAGTTTGTTTCCCAACAGGATAAAGCAGCAGTTCATACATCAGGGCAAACGAAACTATGGTTTCAGAACTCACAGATCCCTTTGCTTCCATGGCTATTTGTTCTATTTTTAACTGGCTTCTCATTTCTGTCCCACATTTACGTACAATTGCATCGACTTCGATAATTAACATTTTTTTTGCATTATAAAGACTTACCGAAGGCATCCAGATAGAAAACAAATGTTTGTCCACTTAAAGACTGATTTTGACTAATTTTACCACTCAGTTCTATCTCTCTGTGTTTCGGATCGTCTCGAATCTTCTCATCTTTTGTCCATTTCGCAATTAATGTCCTTTCATCAACGGGGGCTTTTCTTTTTTTGTCTCTCACTAAATTTTTCCGTTTGATCCCATTAGTGTGCGAAATTTTTCCACTGAAATTGCAATTTTTAATAATTTTACTGTCGTCGGTCGATCAATGATAGATCCGACTGCGTTATCCACCAAACCATCGATGCCTCATCACACAAAGCATAAAGAGGAGCGAATTCGTACTGTTAATTTTTATTTTGCTCAAAAATTATGGAATAAATAATTATGCAATGCACATGTAGTTGAAAGACGTTTCAAATTCGAACAGGACACTTAATTAACTACGCTCATATTTCCTTAATATCCTATGAGTGTGTATAATAAAACTGAGCAAATCCTTCGCACAGAGAAATCGAATAGTACAAACAACAAATGTTTTCCTTTCGTTCGGCTATGCTGCTTACGCACAGGAGTAAACAATTTCGCTATATTGTCATACAAAATGAAATACAAGTAAGACTAAGTTGTTTAGCTAAAAGGCATAACAAAAGACAATATACATCTTCCTACAAAACTTACGTCTAACAAAGTTACCTACAAACAAAAAGTACCAAAATACAACCGTAGAGAGTTCTAAAATATCTCTGAAAAAGAAAATCCAAAATAAAGAATGAGAAAAAGCCTCTCATTGTTAAATGGTAAAAGAAATAGATTCGTGCATTAATAATTTTCGTCACTTTGAATGCTGTTTTCATCACCTTCGTTGCCAAAGTCGCTACTGCTCCCTTCTGGGGAGGCGTTTCCATCATCCTCTGCAACATCAAATTTTGCGTTATCATCACAGTTATCGGGCGCCACTACATCCGAATTGGACTGCTGCTGTTCGTTGCTCGTCGTCGTCGGTTCTTGTTTTTTTGAACAAAGTCCAGAAGGGCCTGCGACCTGCTCATCTGGTTTTCTGGTGGTTTCGGCATTTCGTCGTATAATGTTTGCATTTTTCGGTTTAAATGTGTTATTTTCTGCATTGAGTTCATAGTTCTTGAATGGATCAGAAAATTGTGATGAACATGAATTTTGCTGCTTACATACTCTTTGAGTAAAATTTGGACTTTCGGATCGGGATCGCAAGAGTCCTGGATGGTCGTAGTTGTCCCGAGAGCGACCAAATTCAAAACCATTATGGAATTGTACATGGACATTTTCATAGTTGTTTTCCTCCCTGCGTGGAGACGAACACTCGGATTCTTTGAGTCTGGAAAGTGTACTCCGCAATGGTCTACCACTTGGATCGCGCCTCTCATGCATTTCAGCTCTTCCGTTAAATCGGACCACGTCTTGTTGACTGGTAGACGAATGCTCACAACTATCGCAATTTCTGGAAAACATAAAGTTAAAATCGATGATTTTGCAATCAGGACCTTGCCCAATCCACAGAGGAAGCCACTTGTTCACAAGCAGCCATTGTAGTGAAGATTTTGATATGCGATTGAGAGTGCTTGTGTGTTCAGGACTAGCTTTTGGCTTAGTTTGTGCTGGTGGTGGAGTAGGTTGAGCTTTTCCTGCTTTCGATTTCGGAATGGCACCGGTGCACCGCGAAGAAGTGTTAATTGCATTTAACCCTGCAGCAGCTGCTCCACGAATGTTGTTTGCACCTTGAAAATTGTTACCAGATCCGGAACTCCCTGCTGTAGCTCTGTAGATGTTACTCATTGATTGAGAGTTTTCTCCACCCAAGCAACTGAAAAAGGAAGAATTGCTAGACTTCACCCCATTATCCTTTGGTTGTGAGTTGCCATTATTGTTCGAAGCATTTAGTCTTATATGTCCAACTGTCCCGAAATGAGAATGACCCAAAACGGCGTAATGACCTCCCAAATTGTAGTGATCTATGTTGCCGCAAGAGGAACTCAAATGGCGCTCAATGCGTCCAATCCCATGCCCAATTACGTCTAACCGTCCATAAACCCTTGCGGTTCCTCCGTTCGTGTTCCGATAGATCGGCTCATCCCTTATCTGTTCGTAAATGTTTTCGTTACGCGTTGATCCGTATCCGAGATTGTTACAATTTAAATTATAATAGTGATGTGATTCGGTATCATCAAAACTCCTTTGCCTATTCTGACCATAGCCAACAGTTCCTGACGTTAGTGTTCCAGTTGCAGCACTTGAGGCAGCGACTCCGTTGCAACGAATCCTGTTCGCACCGAAATCAAGTTGTAAATGGTTTCTACGCATCCCCAGTCCACTACGGACAGATCTTGGAACATCGTAAGCAGGGTTATTTGTGCGATCGTACAAGTCGTTTCGATAACCAATATTCAGGTTATTGTTATTTCGATTATTTTGTCCTTGTCCTTGTCCTTGTTGATTTGGCGGTTGTGCTTGTGCTTGTTGTGGGTGTTGAAAGTTGGCAATGGGAACGGCGGGTCGAAGATTTTCAGCAGGGGCGGCGACAGCGCCAGCAACAGCATTTGCATCATTGACAGCGTATTGTTCGATAGATTCATAGATATTTTCGTAGTGAGGATTAACCAAGTTGTTTTGTTGTTGTTGTTGTTGAGAGTTGTTTTCTAGAGTCGGTCGGGAGTAGCCAACGGCTCCTTCAGCTGTTCCTTCTGCCTGACTGTTCTCATCGTCTGCATGTGCTGTTGTTGCTTGACTGTAAGGAGTAATGTTGTTCAATTACCGATGAACTTTCGCAATTATTTAATATAAAACTCTTACCGTGCCACCGCACCCTGCTGTTCCATTCAGATGGGCTTATCTATCATACAGACTCCGGCATAGCTGCGACCAATACCCATTGCTGCTGGTAAAATTCGCCAAGAATCCGTTCCTGGACTGTAAACCTAAAAACCGAAGATTAAGCACTGTTTCAAAAATGAATTCTCTGTAAATACTTCAACGGATGATAAGTTTGAAGTTCCGTCATCCCCTCCAACCACATACAATAGCCCTCCATGTGCAACAACTCCAGCATTTCGACGACAAAAAGCCATATCTGCAACAGGATGCCATTGATTCGTTTCAGGATCATAGGCTTCAACAGATTTTCTAACCATTGGCCCGTCATGACCTCCAACTGCATACAAAATGTTGTTGAGCACTCCAACACCTAAAAAGTCTTCATATAAACAGGAAGCACTATGATAACGCTGTAAATGGGGAAAATACCCGCGCCACTTCTTCTTGCAGTCATCTCAGCAGCAGAAGTCCAAGTATCTGTTTCGGGGTTGTACCGCTCAACAGATGCTAAACACTGTCTCGATGCACCATCATATCCTCCAACGGCATAGAGGAGTCCATTAACTACACCAACACCGACGGAACTTCTTCGAGTGGACATCGACGCTATAAATCTCCATTCTTGGGTTTTAGGATCGTACATTTCGGCACTACTCAGTCCTGTTGATCCGTCAAAACCCCCAACAGCATATATACAGCCGTTTAGAACTGCGACACCAAGAGTAGATCTACGCGCTTCCATGCTGTTACACGTAGACCAACTGTCAGCAACAGGATCATACACGTCTACTGTTCTTACACGAAGGGATCCATTGAATCCTCCAACCGCATAAACTTTATCACCAAGTACACACAGACCAGCCCTAAAAAAGTGTATTTCCCATATATTACGGTTCACTGGAAATTAACGAGTCTCCTACTCAGTTTTAACCTTACGTTTCTTATTAAAATCAGAAATATATTTTGACGATATATTTATCCGTAAATTGCTATTTTAATGTTATATAAATAATACATTTACTAAATTTTAGTATTGTTATGGAATTTAGACTTTTAGCTGGAACCTGAGACTCACCGAGCCTCACGATCTAGGCTGAGCAGGACAGAGGGTTCCAAGAAGGCGCCCTAATAGATATGCTGGTGGATATCCGGATTAACCCCCACTCCCGAGAGAGCTTCCTGCCATCCTCGCCCTAATGAGAGGCGATAACTGCCAGAAAATCCCCTGCGGGAGCTACCTCCAGGAATTCCAGACTCAACTCAGCCTACAAAGATTGAGGGTGAAAGGGACAGTGGCATGCTTGTGCGGCTAATACTGCTGTTCGGGGCAATGCAGTGGGTTCATTGAAATAAACTGTCCGTCACTCTCTGCCCATAGTAAAAAAAACGGAATCATGTCAAGACAAGACGATATAAAGAGGGGATCGACACACTTTTTTCCCAACCTAGCGCAAAGTAACCGAATTTATCAACGCTGTGCAAAAAATAGCTCTAAAAGCGTCACTATAGCTCTTGAACGCGAATAATATCATTTAAAAAAAGCTGTGAAATTCATTGAGACCATCTTACACTACTAATTCAAAACGAAATGCCCTTACTAGGCAACTATATCAATCAATCTCTATTTTTCTTACAAGAAAAAATCAAAATGTGATACTTCAGATTGCCATCTTGCAAATATTCGAAAGGCCTACGGAAGTGATGTAGTCGCTATAAGGATCATAACCGATACTAATAGGCTTAAGCTCCAAAGAAAATAACAATCTAATCAGTAAAGTTCGTTCAAAACAGATCTTTCCGATCGAAGTGGCACAAAATCTTATCGACCAAACGACCTGAACAATAAGAACAAATTCAAAGATCTTTGCCTACAAATTTCTGAGGACCTCTACATACGTCCAGTTTATGGAGAGCATACCAGATGGTTTATGGTGAGGTACCAGCAGGACTGGTTGTCCAAATAATTGAAGAGGAAGAACGACAGCTTAATGAGGAGGTCGGGAAACACCTTCTCCAATGTTTTTCTGCTTTCTGGGCGACTGATACATGCGCAGATAGTTATCGACCACTTTTAACCCCAATCGGAAATATATTAATACGAGGAGATTTGGAAATTTATTATTTTACATTCAAATACAACGTCTGAAGAGTGCTATCATCGACCAAGCAATAACAGAAAGCCTAGTCAGCTCCTAAGTTTGAAACTAGAACTCCTCTCTCTTTCTCCGTGGAACGAAAACTCTGATAATATGGCCAGACTTTTGACTTTCTTACACATTAGGATTTATTATTTAGGCAATATTTAACTTTTTAAAATACGTACTTAAAGGCGAACTTACCGACATCTTCTATTTGGCATCTCGGCAGCCTGATACCATCTTTCTTCTCTTAGATCATAACATTCAACGGATCGTATAGCTTTTGGAGCTTGTCCACCAATGACAAGCA
>QYTT01083736.1:38502-49717 GCA_006980735.1 Dasypogon diadema
ATACCAGAGCATGAAGGTTTTGAGGGAAACGAAACTGCCCATCGGCTTGCGAAGGGCGGTGCAGGTGTACCCTTCATTAGACCTGAACTTTTATGTGGTTACTTAAAGATTCAAATTCCGAACACTGTCAAGGAACAATACTGATCTAAGTTAGGTAAAGAGGTTTATTAAATATTCGCAAAAGGGGATGAGTTCCACCCAACAAGACTTGAGCTGAAGACCATCGGCCATCACTGGAGTCCTCACTGGACATTGACTTATACACAAAATTTATATTAAAGGGTGGAAGTAACACAAGGGCTTAGAGGTCGAATGACCACAAATGAAAAAAGTTAAGACCTTACTGTCAGGTACATAATTCAATTTTTGTTACTTGATTTGCTTTGCACTTATCACGTTATAACTTGTGCGTTATGCACCCTATTAATAATATTGCGATGTCAGTGGATAGAGGATACTTATCTCATTTAAATAATCCATCAATCTTCTATAGGTGGAAAATCGTGCAATCGTCTTGTAAATTTTTCCAAATTTCCCGCCAAAATGCAGAACAGATGTTCTTCTGCCTACAGATTTCTCAAATCTTCTAGTTTGTCTTAGTTTGACACAAGTACATTATTGCTAATATGGGTGATTTATTTATTTTATGTAATCTTTGCACGTCTAAGCTTTGCATGCTCTTTCTTGCATGTTATTTTTTAAACGGTACGCATCCATCGTGTAAAAAGAGATCTAAGTCTCTTTGCTCCAACTTTTTTCCTTTTCCCTACGTAGTGTGAGTGATATTTCTTTCCTGTTTTCGTGTCTATTTAGAAAAGTAATAGAGACAAGTAAGCTCATGTGCGGTTTAAATTAAAGGTAAAGATCCTATACTTTATCCCCCACCCTCAACATATTAAGATCACTAGTAAAATAGGCACAATTGTATTTAATATTCCTAACGAGTGCAGCTCGTCTTTCTTGTACAAAGAAAACTCAGGACGAGCTGGACTCGTAATTTCAGTAGAAAGGGTTAAGCTTCATGTAACATATTTTTCCGTAAAAAATTTCTCGATTACTGAAAATACCTCGGGGATCTGGGGGTCATTCCGGTTTCTAATGAAAACTACCTGAAGCATCTATCCATGTGCTAAAATAAATATAAAATAATGTAGCTATGATAAATTTTCACTTTTCCATTTGACCTCTTATTAAATGAAGATAGGTCCACAGAGGATTAAATTTTTCCGGTAAAATCAAATTATTCAGTGTACCTAAGTTGAGAACATTCTAAAGCTTGTTGAAAAATATCTTTTCCCAATAAATTACAAGTGAAACTTGTTAATCAACTTGGCGGCTATTTTCAGCACGTGTGGATGTACAATTGTACAAACTTTTACTCATGAGCGGAACACTTTTGAGTTGTATTCAAATGTTAATTCGAGACGGCCA
The DNA here is from genome assembly GCA_006980735.1 of Dasypogon diadema. NCBI lineage: Eukaryota > Metazoa > Arthropoda > Insecta > Diptera > Asilidae > Dasypogon > Dasypogon diadema. The sequence goes on from QYTT01083736.1 coordinate 39,934, forward strand.
ATTGCATCACCTGTTAATTAGTGAAGGTAAAAATAATGTTTACAAGAAAAGGCCGTCGTGCAGTTCTCCAAGTCTAGTTATAGAGTTCGTCAGCATTGACATCGTTGCACTTATACAACTTTCATGGAACCTCTTCGAATGCTCCAATATTAAATATCTTTTGCGTTTTTATGTTCCCCAGAAACAGTGTATACGCATTCCTATCAGAATATTGAATCAATTTTATGTGACACTAGAGCCTGATCGCTGTACCAATTATTGGGTGAATCTCGCTTTTCTCGAAGGGTGTTATGTAATATGAGTCGGAACCGCAATTGATAACAATCGTAGTCGATGCTGCAGTGAATCCAGAAGAAAATTAGATCTACAATGAAATCTGAAGAGCCCCAATTAACTTCTGCTGGTCTTGTTTCGTCTTTTGCATAATAAATTGCAATCGTTATTGACTATTATCATCTGCGCTCTGCTGCAGTTCGTATGCCGCTTAATGTTTACCCTGTAAGATAACATTGATATGCAATGGACAAATTTTTGATTATATCAGCAAAAAAAAACGAAATAAAATAAATTAAACCACAGCCTGAACATGTGGTGACCATTGTCGACTTTTAATTTTCTTCCGATGGCCATGGTCAAGCCTCTTCTGAACAATAGCATACTTCAGATTTCCAGATGCCTAATTCCGGCACGTATTAAGTTCCGTCTCCTGGCTGTGTGCTTTTCATCACTTAAGCTAATTTTGGAACGTTGACACTTATAAGGTGTGCAAGAGGAATTTCTTTCCGCACACAGCGTGTGACTAATGCCAGCAATTTCTACAAATTGCCAACAAGAGAACGAAATTGTGAACATATGTTACAATGGTTGATCTTTACAATGAATTGCAATATTGCTGGTATAGTGTGGGGGTGGGATTGTACTTGGCATATTTCGCTGACTAATAATGAACCGATGGCGATGGGCTGGAGTGCAACACGGATTTTCCAAGGCTTTATGTGTTTGTTGTAAAAGGAACAGAAGTTACCAGAAATTAAGCCCTAAACCTGATTATACCTTAAACTTCTGATGGTTTGTCAAGAAAGAGGTCCTCCCAATAATCCCTCAGTTGCACCTGTAAAAATTATCTAAAATGCATCCTACGAGAGTACTGGGCAGAAGGACTTCAAAAGGAATTCTCCTCTGCAATGACATGGAAATGTAATAATCAGGAAATAAGGAGGTAAAAGTGAGGTCTCCCGTGATTCATATTCCATCCCCCAGGAGACCTCCAAGATTAATTTTAAAATGTCTTTAAATCTTAAGTTCCCTCAATCGAGTAAAAATAAATAAATTCATTGGGTTTAACGTATACTTCAGAATTGTACTCAAAAGGATATCAGTGTTGCACATATAGAAGGGTGGGAAACCCCAAATCCCAATGCCCGACCAGACAAATTGAAATCTCTTGTTACATTGTCAGGAATTCGCCCACGGCCACAGGGAGTGTGTTATAATTTGAACGTGGTCTTGCTAAAAACTTCATTACGAGGTACTGGACCTCACTTCCATTATTTGTGGATAAAATTGAAATGAATACCTACATGCCTCACTACGCCATGTCAAGTGGTTTTTGAATTGAATTCACAACATAATGTGAAATTGTGTAGGAGGGAAATACTTCAATTACCTACGTAAACTTCAAAGGCGTTTTCACTTAAGTTTCATGGGAAAGGAAAAAATTTCTTTTAGACTGTTTCTACAAAGTTAGCCATTTTTCCAGCAAGATTAAAACTTTTGAAAACCTTTTAAGCATTTCATTACCCTTGCAAATATATAGCGAACTTTTTTTTGGGCTGTTTTTTGTTACAATTAATTTTTATTGGGTAAATGCGAAAATACTTAAGAGTCCGTTAAGGTCTAGTTGAAATAGGGAAGTGCTATAACAATAAAATCCAACCGCAGGAAGACTTCCACATGATGTTACAGAAAAACTTCTGCGAATGAGTTTTTTTTAGTGTCATTGCATTTTCTTCTTCCATTTTCCTTGACATAATTCTGTTCTCCTTTGGAACATCCGGTGCTTTAATAACATCCAGATGGTAGGAAATTTGCAGTTTCGCCAATAATAGCTGTTGAAATTGAAGCAAAAAGTGGAGTACAATATAATTCACATTTTATCGAAGATTGCCTTTTTTTTACAAATGAATGCCGCTCTTTACTTTTTCAGAATGGGATTCAGATGCGCCGTTCTTTATATAAATTAGAGATTTATGTAAATTAAGATCGATTTAAACTTCTCAATAAACTACACGTTCCCTGCCGGACTTTAATCACTAAGAGTAACTCTCTCATATACATTCAAGTTACTTGTGATATTCTCATGTAAGAGAAACGTGTACCGAAAAGGGTACACGTGGCTGGGAAGGTGTTATGTAGTGAATTATCCATTACTTCATTATATATTATAATATTATTTAATAGGATCATTAAGCGAGGATCCCGGGCCAGAACCGTCGTCTGTATGTTATTTACCTGATGGCTTAAAATATAATAGAGTGGATCATCTGTCAAACTGTGTGTCAAACGCAAATATATAAAAATAAGATTCAAGTAAAAAAAAATTAAATATAATCTTTTATTTAATTTTATTAAAACCGGAAAAGTAAATAATTACCCTATTTGTTTGGGGGCAGGAATCTTTGCGAGAAGTTTTTATACATTTGATTCGACAGAAATGAGAATAATTTAATGTTTATTTCACGAGAAGCTTTTATATCAGTTAGTCAACATCAATAAAATGATATGATTTATTTAATTCTATAATTTTTAACTTACTTTTATTAATATCTATTCTTCCGCATTGAGCCAGCTCATTTTACTACGATCTAGTCTCCTGTCGAGAAAATCTGAGGAGCGATTTGTTTTTTTTTATAAAGCTATTGCCTAAGCTCAGGGGACAACCCTATGATGCACACAGGACAGCTTAGTCGGAAGGAAATTAGAGAAAGGGAGATTGGGAAATTTTAACCTGACAAATGTTGCAAGTGAGTCATAATTTTTGGCGTGAATTTTTACTGTGCAACATCCCAGTGGCTTCACAAGTACAATTCTTGTTAGTAGAATTGCCTTACCAAAACACGCCGTGTTCTGTGCGGGATTCGAACCCACGCCAACAGGGAAGAAGCTCTGCGGAAGTACGCCAAAGCCTACTCGACCACCGGTGTGGGTTAAATCAAGTGATTATTAGACCTTCGTTTCCCAATAAGAAATCTGAGGAAATTCCCCCTAGAGAGGAATAGGAGAGTATTAAAATTTCAGTGCAGAAACACTCTGACGAGGACAAATTTAGGTAGAGTTTAAGTAGGGAGAAATGAAATCAGAAAAACAAAATTAAAAAATATTATGGAAGAGAGTACACAGTGTACATTGCTACCTTTGTAGATTTCAAATGGGTCCTCCTAATAATCTCGCAGTTGCGCCTCTAAAAATCACCCAAAATGTCTCCCAGGAGAGTACAAGTCCCAATTTGCTTACTGTGGATTTCAAAAGGAGTTCTTCTCTACAATGACATAGTAATATTAAAAAAAATTAGGAAAGAAAGAGGTAAAAACGAGGTCTCTCGTGTTTCATATTCATCCCGCAGGAGAACCCTAAAATTAATTTTAAATTGCTCTCATTTTCTATTGTGTTCTTACGACTTTGAGGCGGGGGATTTGATTGAATAAAACATAGGCGAATTTGTGCAGAGAGTACTACACTTTATCTATGGTAGGGTTCGAGATAATACTATTAATTTTATAGGTGAAGTATATACTCTAGCTGTGTGATTTCTTTTAGACTTTTGACATCGTAAATTACATTTAAGCTGGTAGGCTAAGATGGTTCGGACATGTGGTCTCATTATCACTATCACTATCTATGCCGATACTTATACGATTTTCGCCACCTCTATAATGGGATTTTCCATGTTTTCGGCTACTCTTCGGACTTTTATTGAAAGCAATTTTGGACATTAGTTATTCCATTTATACCATCCTGTTAGCTTCTTTAGTGTTGAATTTTTAATTTCAGTAATAAATAAAAAAATAAATAAATAAGGATATCTTATCTAATAAATAAAAAATAAATAAATAAGGATATCTTATTTATTTATTTTTTTATTTATGGTAAATAAAGAAAATAAAATATAATAAATAAAGTTCACACTTTAAGATCTCAAATACAATCAAAGACTGTACACGAATTTGTCCGTGAAGTAAGCTATTTATAAAAATTTTCCATACGATTTGGGCATACTGGGCATACCATTCCGTTGTATTTTCCACAAACATGCGTCTTGTTATGGTAGCGTGAAGGATTTTACGACCCATATTTTAGGATAATGTCCCACACCATCCATTTTGACTTTCGGCGCAATCTTTGTTCAACTTTTTATTCTCTTTCCTGATGTAGCGACCCAACAGAATTGAAATGTCTATTTATCTTTTTTTTCAATAGTTGTCCAGGTAATCGATGCATTAAATTTTGCCAGAGCCACATTCGATCTTTTACCACGTTTCAAAAGGATCCGTGATATTGGCAATGAACAAATAACTAGAAAATTAAAAGCGATTTTATGATAAAATTTTTTACTTTTAAAAACAAGTGGGTGCGCGGTGGGTTGTAATCTTGTACAAAGCAACTATACCCATAAATTTCTTGCATTCATTCACATAGAACGGGTTGATTGCTATTATGTTTACATACCGCTTTTTTATTTGTCCCATTTTTGAAAGAAACCTTTCAGGTTCTACTCCCTCGCTTAGTATCGGCGTATCTTTTGGCCTTGGGCACATAGAGATCCTTCACCTAAATCATGAACTCCCACTGTTTGGAATCCGATTTCACATAAAGTTTGCTTTTCCTTTTTTTAAATAGGATAACCATTTTATAGATTGCCTGGAATTTGGTTGCCTGGAATTTGGTTGGAGTGGAAACTTTTTGAAATCTGTCGGATGACATATTCAATAAAGGACCTACTTTTATAAAAATGTCTTTACAATTCTCTGGTATGTTGTGATTGGTTTTATAAAATAGAAAAAGAAATTCTTTATTTCTACGGATCGAATTCACAGGCCAGTGAAATCTATTATTTGTATAAGAAGGTTTTTAAGGCATCACAAAATTAATGGCAAAGGATTCCTATATTTTAGAAATATTTGTGCTGTATTTTATAAGAATCTATCGTAAAGCGTATGGCAACATGTATTAATTGACTGAACATATCATCGGTGAATATTTGAATGAAATACGAACATGGAGTTCCGCTGTTAACTTTTAGGTTCTTGGAACCCAGAATTCTTGGAGAGCTTCCAGCAAAATTCTTATCTTTATTAGTGCACCCAAATGTACAACGTAGAATTGGCATAGAATTGTTGCTTTCATTATTGCTAGAGATGCTTTTACCTATAATTGCCATTTTTTGTGCACGACCATAACAAATTCTTTAATCAGGGGAATCTTCTTTATTCTCTAAATTGTACCTTTTTTGGGATCATGTAGTTCCTTGAAGATTTCCATCTTGTTTAAATAACCCTGTTGTGTTGTCATAACAATTTGTTAACGTCATAAGAATGTTTGATAACTTTTCCATGAAAATCAGTTCCGTCATTTTAAAGCTGCTATGACGACAAAACCACACACACATACACACATACAAGTCGGTTGAAAATCGTAGTTACCCTTCGCAATCGGATAAAATTCTTCGATTTGCCTTTTACCTTTTGGAACAAATTCCTTTTTTATTATCTTAAAATATTTAAAGGTCAACTAAAAATGGAATTTATATAGTCCTCCTGTATTCTTGGAGGGCTTTTAACTTAATTACGGGCAGGTGGAACAAATGACCGAATTTTATTGAAGTATACACAGAATTTCTCATTCTAATATTAACGACAAATTGGGACCGACATTTGAGTAGAAAATTTGTCGTAATTATGAAAGTCACATACCAAAAGGTTGTTCTTACAGACGACATCAAACTAAATTTACGTGATGAAAATTGACAATGGAAACGCAATTTCCTTTTAACCAAAAGAATGATAACACATAAACGTTATCCAAGAACATGAATCAGCAATTATTCTTCCTTCGTCGGAATTCTTGGACCCATTGTCCTTTGGTTAATTGAAGGAGTTAATTAAATTTGTAAGTTAGCGAGCAACACGAAAGGGTTTCAAATATTCATATTATGTATTCTAGTAATTGAGGGAATATTGCACTGGGGATTCTTTCTATTTTATAACTAGCATTTGATGTAAGTGATTTGTAAACTGTTGCATTATGGTAATAAAGTTGTAGTTTCGTGACAAAAAGGAATTCCACCTTTTACTTGAGTTAAACTTTTATCTTTGCTACCCAGAAAAGAGCAAGAGGCGTGAAAAACTTTGTTCCTTTGGTTAAGCACTTTCTTTCAAGGGTTGCTTCTTAGTAAAAGGAGAGATCCAGTAAAGTTGTTCAATATTTAATGGAATGGAAAAAGCAGATGTAAGAATGTCACAAGACTGTTGGTTGATTTGATAATCTAAAAATGTGATTGAAATGTACAAATCCCGTGTAATACTTTAAATTCTCGAAAATCTGTTTTAAGATTTCGATTGGTTAAAGTGGCCAACCCCTAGCCGTGTAGAACTCCAATTAAAATTCAAATGTGCCACTTCAACACACCACAATTCTGGAGATTTCTCAAGAGGTCATCAACAAATTATCAAAGCTTCACAAAGTTCCCATTTTTATCTTGACTAGCGCTGGACTGGACACGGGCACAGAAGATGTTTTATGATTTATTTTTCGATTTTTTACTGGCAGCTATGAATATCCGATTTTAAGTTTCGAGTTTTCCTGCATACTAGAGTTGGATCGTTCGCAAATGATTCATTCTTATTGAACAGATCAGTTGAATGATCCGAGTGAATGGTAGAGAACAGGAGCTAAATCACAATCTCAGTCCGACCATCGTTGAGTCCAATCTTTTTGTCCTGCCGCTCTTTGAGCTTCCATCCCAGCCTCTTCCTGGTTTGCTACACTTTCAATGCCAGTTTTGCGTCGTTGTTTTCGATCATTTTTGGGGAAGTATTTTATGCCTTTTCGTGTTCTGAAGTAATTCCTCTTGTCGGTTTTTGGGGTTTTTTTCTTTTGCCCTGCGGGCCCCTCCGCTCTTCGTCATGGACCCTAATCTCAGAACGTTTTCAGTGATCGGATCTATGAGTATGATTGAAAAAACTGCAAATTCTAAAAATCAAATGTGGAGGCCTCAAGAAACTCAAATTTTTTTTAATTTAGAAAAAAGCAGTTATCGAGACTTAAGGGACAATGGTTTTTCAAATTCGGAGCAACGGTTAGAACAATGGCGCCCTCGGTGCCAAATAGACGTTTGGAGACGACGGACCCATTTAATGAAAAAATCTACGAGTGACATAAAAGAAATTCTGTTTTGGAGGATAAACCGGTGATTCTCAGAAGTGAAAAATCCACGTTTAAAAGCTCTACAGGACAAATTTGAAAGAAATCTTAAGTTGATTATATCAAGAGATTACCTAAAGGCGAAACAAACATTAGAGAATTACGGGACCACCCAAATGGGTGAAAATCCTGCGAAGGGCAGAAAAACTGTTAAGCGGCATTTTCATTATGGCACTAGGCATGACGTACTAAGTAGAATATGAAGTGACAAATACAAGTTTAAAAACTCTACAAAACATATTTAAAAAAATCCTAAATTGATCATATCTAGTGGTACAACGAGGGCACTGTCCTATTGATAGGGCCTCTGCCTGATAGTGGAATCGCTAGGCCATAGAAGCGGCGGTGAGCCTTAAAGAGCCTGCGAGTAGTCGAAAGTCCATACACAAGAAAAAAGGTACAGTGCTCAATAATCACCCGCTGCGCTGGCAGTACCTCTAGCGTCTACGAAGAAATATAGTCCAATTACTCCTCCTGACCAAACTCGTTCGTAAATTTAAAAGGGTTATTTTTCACTCCAGTAGCGGCAATCTCGTTTGTTAACAAACTGACCGAGGTCGAAATGGCTTCGTCTCTCAAAGCGATTTTCTGATAAAAATTCAGATCATCATCAAATTTGTGTAGGATAGAATTATTGAAGTTACGACGGCGTTCATGGTCAACTGAATTTTATAGGGGTACAGACCCAAATATTTTTTTCCAGAATTTAATTCCTGAGATACATACTCATATCCAATCCGACATTAATTTATCGCCCCTTTATTGTTCCGAAAATTTTCGTTTTTAATGTTCATAGAAAGGGATGCAGAATGGAATAGGTTTCAAGACGGATTATCTAGAAAATGAAAAGAGTTAGGTGGATAAATGTTTTATATAAATTAAAGCGGGACTTATGAGGATTCCAAATTATGTAAGAAAAATGCATGTTAATTACACCTTTATTGAGAGATTTGCGTATTAATCTGAAAAAGGGTAAAAGAGTTCCAAAAATTTCGATTTTGAAAATTCATAGCTCCGAAATGAAGAAAATAAGGAGTGTTAGTAAATACTCATTTAAAAGCCACTAGTTCTCTCTACGACAAAGTATAAACTTAATCAAAAATCGTTAGCATGTTGCATAAACCGTAACTAGTTCTAATGTACCCAATGAATGATTGACGAAAGATTTCGATGTCCTGCAGCAAATGTATCCCATTCTTTTCTGGTGCTTTGTAGGGGCAATATATCTTTGCAGGCTTTTAATATATCATCGATGTAAAGGAAATGATCCTGAGACATGGGTTTCTTTTTCATAGGAGTTGGAAATCTCCGTTTACATTCCTCAAAGGACCAAGCCCATGTGATTGTATAGTAGAATCTTTGCGAGCCTTCATTTTATCTCATTGAATTCATATAACCAACATTTAAATACTAATTTTACTTATTTCAATAGTATTATTCTAACTCCTAAGATCAAATTCACCCATTCCATCAATATGCTCTCGTTTTCTTACGCTAATCCATCATGTATTAACAACTCCAACCGTGATTATAATGACATCAATAAACGTGAATTGCTTCAGAAATGTTCATGGTTGCTTTAGCTGTCGATATTTAGTGCCTAATTAATTAGCTTTTAAGGGTCAGATCCTTTTCCATAAAGGATTATGTTTAGAATTCAAGTCAGTGGTTGGGTATGAATATTGATATCATCGGTTCAAGTATCTTAAAGTCGTGAAAACTTGCTCCTCATATTGATTTGTTTCTAATGAAGTAATAGCAGTAATTTGTTAAATTAGTTGACAATATTTCGTAGCAGTTATTAGCCAAAGATTTTCTGATGTAATACAAAACAAGTGGATGTATATAGGTTTAATAAATTACTTTGACGCCAGATAATTTCAATTTATTGCTCTCTATATCAAATGAAAATTTACACGATGAAAGCGAGATTAGGCTACAATCACGAAAATAAAAATCCGTAAAATTCCTAATAAAGGGAATACCTATGAAACAAAACCCCTAAAAGTATCGTAACACTATAAGTAATGAGTGTAAAAGCATAGAAAAATCATTATCTAGAGCTGATAGTTTAGAACAGTCGATTGAAGCGACCTTTCAAACCTCGCTAAGATAGCAAGGGCCGGGGTAAAGAAGAAACTCTACTGAATTAATGATAACATTCTTGAACACAAGGTATTAGGTTTACATTAGAGGTATCCAAAGTAAAAGCTTTTATGTATGGAATTGGATCTCTAGTTGATGGTTTCTCTATGGTAAAAGTTTTAGGAGCCCTCAAATTATTACGGGCTGATTTAGAAAAAAA